>JAOUZG010039538.1:450972-472718 GCA_026289955.1 Argiope argentata
TATATATATATATATATATATATATATAGTTGTGAAATGCCTTCATTTTTTCAGAAGAAAAAAATATCTCTTCTAATTTTAAGTCTTCACTTTTTTTGTAGTGCTTATGTACTTTGATTGCTTCACCCATTTTTGCCTTAAAAGAACTAAATCCTAATCATTCAAATAAGATTACATGTAAATGCATTCAACTAATATTATTTTGCTACCATGTTTCCAATCTGTCTTAATCCATGTACAAATTTTGCCTTAATCAAATGAAAAGTGGGGATTTTTCAATTATTTTCTTCTTTTTTTATTTCAGCATACTATAGTTTTAGAATTACTATAATTAATTTTAAATTATTTTATTATAGAAATATCAATTAAAATGTGTCTCGAATGATATGCAGATGCTTATCATATCAGATTAATACTTTTTAAACTGTATAAATATTTAAAATTTCAGTAAGAAAATTATATAGGAAAGAAGAAAATGTATATATGATTCAATATAATAGAAAGAGAACTAAAATTATCAAATTTAATTTCCAGATTCGATCAAACATTAGTCATCTTTAAAACTTTACTTAAGTCAAAAATAATTTTTAGAATGACATAATTCTACCTGGAGTGGGTATCTAAAAACTGATGTATATTAAAGAGATGAAATTCAATATAGGTACCTAGAACATACTAAGTATTAACTTAAATCATATGTTGGCAAAAATTTATCTATGGAAAGTCTGTCCAACTGCCCTTCTTAATGCTAATGAGATCATTCTAAAATGCGGAATTAGATGGAGACAATAAAAATTATTCTTTTACAATCTAAATTTCAATTTTTTAATTTTGTCTGTCAGTCTATATATTTGCAAATATAAAAACTGGAAGTATTAAAAATAATACTTAAAACTACAATGAACATTTAAATGTGACACATAAAGTTGATAGCAGATTTTTATTTAAAATATTTATTCATAACTACAATATTATTAATCATTTTCTTTCTGTTAATAACTTTCCTTCGTAACTCAAAAACAATCATATATGAAATGTTTAATAAACTAATCATACATTTTGAAATAAAATTTAAATATCAGTTTTTCAAAGAAAATTTAGATTAAGGAATTTTACTTTATTGGATTTATGTATATCCAGGTATTTTAGACTTTGATGAAATTTAAAATATTAACAGTAAATAAAACATTAATAAAAATTAACAGTAAATAAAACACAAATAAATTTTCACAGTAAATAAAATAAAACATTATGACAGTAATGGCAATATTTTCACAGCTCTCTTTTAAGCTCATGTTTTGATCATAAGTACAAGAAATAAATTAAATAAATAATTTGTGCACTGTTTAATTAATGAATGATTCAATTTAATACTAACTATTTCTAGTTCACAAGTTATAAATATGCAAAATCATCAACCGAAACTACAATACTTCAGTTCCTTTATGTATTGAGAAGAGAATGAATTGAATTAAACTTTCAAAACTTCATACAAAATAAAGTATTGTAATTGAACCTTATGAAATATCTGCCAAAAATCAACATATTCATTTTTAATACATCTGAAAGCAGCAGCAAGGAATGAAAAAATCTATTAACTTAATTTTTAACATAGTTATTTTACAACAAATAAAAGAATCAGAAAATACTGATTCTTTTATTTCTTGTAAGATTTTATTTTTTAAAATACTAAAAATGGACTATTACATATTTGTCTAATTTACACAAGAAAAAGAATACAGACTTAGGTTTTTTTTATTCCTAAATCTAGCAATAATTAGTCAATATTAATGTCTCATAATACTTGCAAAATTTCAGATTTTAAATTAATTTACCCAATATATTAATTATATTAAACTAAATTTCAACAAGGTTACTTAAAGTAATGATAATGATGAAAAATAAATAAGTTAAACTTAGAAATTCAAACTTCATATTCTAGTAAAAAACATTTATCTAAATTCTTTACATTTTTTAATCTATTAGAATCTGAAAAATATAATACTTTAAAAAAATAAACAAAACGTTCATAGAAAAAAATTGTTGTTATAAACAGATAAATTTTGCAGCATTGACAATATATTTCATATAATTTAAAACTGCACTCTTTTTCAAATGTATATTTATTATATTAAATATCTGCCACATAACATTTAACAAAATAAAAATTTAAAAAATAAGGTGGTAGCTCAGGTATAAACCTTATTATTTGATTATGGATTTTTTTCTTTGCATATCAATACAAAAAAATCATTAATTTATTAAATGAACAAATATGAATTATTAAGAGAACTGTATAAATTTGTGGTTATTTTTTTCTTAAAATATAATATTTTAATTGTAGAGAATACATAAAGATAAAAACATCTTTTACATTAAAAAATATTGGAAATTAAAGTCGAATTATTTGGTAAGACTTCAAACATGTAGTTCTTAACATTGACTTCAAAATGTTTATCTTAGAAACAAATACTTTAATTCTTTACAGAAATAAGGAAATTGGATAGTTAATATTTTTTCAACCTAGGTTTAATTTAGTTTTAAAATGGCAAAATGTAATTGGTGGTGAATTCTTTGAGAACTAGACAATATAGAATGTTTTCATTTTCTAGTAAGACAACAATAACAGAGCCAAATGGCAACCAAAATATAGAGCACTTGAAATTTAGTTTCTGAATTTTGCTGCATACCATGCTATGTATTACACACTTGATATAGCATTCCAATAAAAAAATTCAATTTACAGCAGTTTTAAAAATAAAAACTATATCTTTAGTTGCATATAAAACTACAGAATATAAAAAAATTTAAAATCTTACAAGATTAAAAACCTGAAAGACAAATGAAAATTTTCAATATTACTACAAGGTTCTAGTTTATTTTAAATTTCAAAATGTATAAAAAAGGATGACAAAAAAAAAACACGAAAAGCAGAGCCTTCAATAAAAATGCACATACGGAAAAATAAAACAGACAACGAAAGGACAAAAATTATAACTTTTTTAATACGGTAATCTTTTTTTTTTTTTTCTTTTTTAAATTCTTGCTTCATTAGTTTGGAGAGGTTTTGCAAGCGGCCTCGCCCTCCCCCCCGCTTTGACATATAAGTTGGTATATGTTTAAGCGGTTTATGCCTGTTTTACTCATTATCATCATTTATCTAAACTTACCGAATTTGATAGTCCTATTTTATTTCTTGATCAGAGAAAGAAATCCGGAAACTTTCCAATTGCAAAATAATTTTTATAATTCAATAATATTCAACATATGTGTTTAGTAATAAAAACGCATTTCTCATAAGAATTTCTTTTATGTTTACCAACAATTCAAGCATTCAAGTTCCAGAATTAAACCAAGTTCCAATTGCTCCCTGTAGAGGCGTGGCTGCCGAGAGATATCTCGACGGCTACGATTGGATCTGCCTTTGTCCTAGTCGCTAAACCAAGGATATTCATTTGTTCTTTCATTCTACTGATCCAAATAATCGAACTGAATCTGAATACTTGGTTCTACGAACGCGTTCCGGTCCAGAATGAATCATTCAACTCTTATGCATGAAAACAAATGCTTGGTTGATGTTCTGTGGTTGTGCACTAAGAATTAAACAACAGAAAGTCATTAAGTAACTATTATTCAAATCATGTCATTTTTTTTTTCATTTTGTGGAATTATTCAAGTTGTCAGAACTAAATATTGTTACAAAAATTACTTTTCAGACTTATAATTTTAATACTTGATTCTTCTATCAAATATGGGGAAATATAAACCATAAAGTTAGATAATAATAAAAAAAACTTTATATTCTTATTTGATGATTAATTTTTTCCCTTTCATTGTAGGTATTTAATGCATAAGTAGAATTAATTGATATTATTATTCTAATAATTTATTGCAAAAAGATTTTTCCTTTTTTTAAATGATCACCTAACATTTTCAATTTTTTTATTAAATCCTAAACAAATATTATTAATAAATAAACTCAAATAAAAATAATTGTCTTCACCTTTATTATTTATTTTTCAAGTGGAAAATGGCACAGTTTTAATATTCTATATGCATTAATTTCCTATGTGAAAAACAAAATTTTATTATTAGCCTAACAGCTGCATTTTAATCGGTTATGCCCTCTTTTATTTAACGAGAGTTGTTGTATTGATAAATTTCTCTGTTGCATTTATCATTTAAGAATTATTTGTAATTAGATTATCAAGCTGTATATAAGTTTACATTTTGTATATATGCATGTACATATATATCTGCAGAAGTATTGAATTATTTTTTAAAATTATATTCTGGTCTATTTTCGAAAGTTTTGAATGATATTGAACTAAAAAATTACTTTGTATATAATTATTATTTTTGTATAATAATAATTATTACTTTAATGTATTAATACTTTTATATATTGATAAAAAATTTCAATTATATATTTTATGGAATTTTATCGTAATGGCCTCGGCAAAATATTTGTAAACTTCATCCTTCAATAGACATAAAGTGGTACAATTTATGCAATTTGCACCATTCTGTTGATTTTGCATCTTACTTATTCTCTGACTGCTTCTGTCAGATTACTGCAACATTACCAAAGAAATAAAGAATTTTAAAACTTTAGATTCAATTTTCTGATTTTATTATAAAAGCTAAAAATATTTTACTGAAATAATGGAATGTTTGATACATAAAGTCTTCAATAATTTTAAGCTTTGAAAAAAATTGAAATTCTATAGATATTTTATTTTGATATTTAAAAAAGTACGGTGATTAAATTCTAAGGATTATTTTTTAAAAATGCATTGCAAAGTGTCAATTATATTTAACTTGTATTATATCTAATTTTCTGATATTTTATTAATGCTAGTCTTTAGAATACAAAATTTTGCAAAAGTATAATGTTGATAACATCTTTAATGTAGAAAGTAGAAAAGAGAAAGAAAGAAGTAAAAAGTTGAAAGAAATAAGATTCAAGTAAAGTTTCAAATAAAAGTTATTTTAAATATAGTACTTTACCAAAGTCCTAGACATCAGTTCCAAATGTTGAAATTCCAAGTTACCCTGAAAAGACAATAGAAAATGTTTTAATGCATACATTTAGTGTGATGCAAACTGTAAATTATTTTTGTAATTTTTAAAAAGAAAAATCATAGCTTAAAATTAAGATTTAAAAAAATATCATATCAATAGAAGTAGATCTTCTGCATTCTAATGAGTTTGTATTGACTTTTTGAAAAACAGAACAAATATTATCTGTTATATTCTTCTTTTTCTTTCAATTTCAGAAATAAAATGCATCTGATATTGAATGTTCCTTTCTTCTCTATTTCACATTTCTCATGACCACCCACAAATTATCTTGTTCTAAATTTTGGTTTGAGTTTGTGGAATATCTGATAATTTCTTCATTTGAACAAGTAGGTATATATTTTTAGTATTTTTAGTTATTTAAACTTTAATAATTAATGTATATTATACTTTCAAACAAATGAGAATACAAGTAGTAGTTACTATTAATAACATAAAAATTATTTTGGCTATTGTAAGCTTGGATATTTTGTATCTTTATCAATTCTAGTGTTATGATTCTTCTTATTTCATTACCAATTAAAATATATAATTTTATTGTTAAAATTAAACAATTTTTATATTATATTTGTTATGTGGAATGAAGAACTTTAGAAAATAAATTGTTGATATATTTATTATTCTCAATGATGGCTTGTTTCAACAGGAATATTCGGCATATTTATTTTCAGATTAATCATTTAAGTGTAATTACATGTCCATGGTTTGCCAAATTATCTGAAATTAATTCTATGTTATTTTAATTATAATTTTTTTTTAATTCTCTTTAATAGATACTAACCCATAGCATTATAGCTCTGATAAAAATATAAATATCCAGATTGTCTATCTTCTTAATTTCACAAGGCAACTTCATTTTTTTTTTTTTTATAAACTGTACGAATATTAAATAAAATTATTCTTTAGATTCCAAAATTTTTTTTAAAAAATCTTATTAACTAATAATTAGAATAAACAATAAATATTTTATATTTCGGGGTAACTATGTATGAAGTTTTTGTATATATGTAAGGTAAAAAATTTATGTATACAATTTTTAAAAAACTGTGAAAATTTTAAAAAATTTAATATCTAATAAATTTGTATCATTAAAAACCAATTAAATAAATTTTGAATGGTGTAAAATTCTTTTTTGTGTGGTGATAATTCAAAAGTTATGATGAAAAATACTAAAATTTGGTAGTTTTTTATTAATTAAAATTTTTAACAATCTCTCCAAGATACACATTTCTACCCTCCAATGTATATATGTACCAATTGGCAGCTTTAGACCAAACAGTCTGGTCTATAGAACCATTACACACTTGTGCATACTTTCTCTTTATTAGTAGTAGAGATGAAGATTGAATTTCTGTTCATAAACATGCTTGAGATACGAAAGCTCTCTTATTTTTTCTAATTAAAAGGTTTATAATAATAATAATAATAATTATTATTATTATTGATATTTTTATATTTATTCATTTAAATTATCTATATTTAAAAATATTTTGTAAAGAATGTATCTGTATATGTACTGATTTTAGAAATTGATTAGAATAATTTTAAGAACTTGTCAAATAATCATCGTTTTAGATCAAATATATTTTAGAATAAAATTGGTTTATATCTTATGAATTTTTCAATATTGCATTAAAAATCCTTTAAATGTGTTAGTTCCTAACATTTATTATGCATTTAAAATTCCAAAATTAGATACATGACAATATAATACTGTATTTTGAGGTGCGCATTAATTTTTGTTATATAAACATTGCATATTATTGTATAATTTTTTTAATGTAATGAAAATTATACTCAGGCATTATATTGATTATAAACAGTTTATCTTTGTACACACATTTTTTAAAGGGAATTTTGTGTGTTTATAATTGGAAATTATTTTTGATGTTGTATGATAGTTCTGAAATTAGTGGATATATTTATTGCATGTTAAATTAGTATTTTAACAAGCCTTATGACTATAATTTGCATAAATTTTTTTTGTGAAAATTCAATTTGTGTTTATAAGTTTTTGAAGTTAAGGCAAGAATGCTTTAAAAAAACTTCCATATCAAAATACTTATAAGTTTGCTTTATGAATAAATAACAAAACCTGTTCACTGCATAGTATAATATACTTCTTATTGATTTTTGAGATTTAAAAAAAACTTGTTGAGAAAATTTTAAGAGAAAAGCCACCCTGCCACCGGTCATATCAGACATGTCATTACATTTCTTATGCCCGGCAGTTGCTGAAAATATTTAAAGAGAAATGTTGAAATCATAGATATAATAGCAATATTCATTAAAAAATGTGCTGGACAAAAATCTAAAATTAGTCTTTTTAAATAAATGTGTATCAGTGATATCAAACAAAAATAAGAAAAATAAATTACTAAAATGAAATCTCTCTCTCTCTCTCTCTCTCTCTCTATATATATATATATATATATATATATAGTTATCATATTAGTGTAAATATAAATTACAAACAATATTATTTTATTTCAATAAAGTGAATTAGGTATTCAAGACAAATTTTATCAGAATGACTTTGTTTATTGTATTCTATTGTGCATTCATTTTTTTTTCAGTTATTATAAAAAGGAACATTAAGAGTATATATGTGTAGGAAATTAGCTGAAAAAATACTAATGAAGAACTTTTTCTAAATTAAATTTTAAAAATTAGGATTTAAATTACTACTAAGTCAAGATCAAGACAAGATTACCATTGATGCATGTTAAATATCATGATTACATATTTGATTAGATTAAACTGGATTACTGACTAAATCCAAACCGTTATTTTTGGTAGTTATGATAGATTTGTTAAGACTAAATTGATTATAACCTATACAAGAGCTTACTATTTTTTATGAGCATAGATTAACAACAGATATGACACTATAAAAACTGACACTACAGATTTTTTTTTTTTTTTTTCATTTGAAATATTACGTTAGGTTTCATGATACATATTATACATTTTATTTCCATTTGGAACTAGAGTGTAAAAATGGTAATCTTCTAACTCTTGAACAACCAATCTTGAAACATGATTGTCCTAAAACAAACTTTTTATATCAATAGCTCTTGAATTTAACTTTTTGTATTAGATTAATAAAAAAAATTTTTAAACTGGAAAAACTTTTATTCATCTTTATCCTTTCATACTTAATTTGCTGTAAACATAATTATGTTGTAAAGGTTTTTTTTTCTCTGTATATTACATTACAGTTTTACTGAATCATTGCTTCATTTTTAGAATAATTCTAATGAAAAAAAGGATGTTGTTATTGGAGAGTTGTCAATCTCCAATCTTTTCTCTCTGTGTAATTTAAAGGACAGAAAACAGGGATGCAGCATGTAAGTAGCATATAAGGAAGGAATCGTCAACTGTCCGAATAACTGGAAATTATATTAGTATGCCAGTAATTGAGTCTTTCAGATATGTGTGAACTGAAATGTTCTTTGAAGTGTAGGCATAGTTATTATCCGTATACATCTTATAAAGATTCACTTATGTTTAGCATTGTTCCGTACATTCAAGGCGTTCGATTTAAGAGTGTGGCTGTTATTAATGCATATAGTTAAATAAATGTTCAACAATTCCATAAAACAAATGAATTTACATATTGGTTTTAGAATGGAATGAAATGAAAAAAAAAAGTGGGAGTGACTAAAATTAGATATGTGATTTCAACTTAGCCTTTGAACATAGAAGTATCACTCCACAGTCAAATATATTTTATGAGTCTTTCATATTTTATGAAAAAATTAAATCTGAGAAAGATTTTATCAGTTTTAATGAATATTGTATCAGTAAGTTCGAAATTTTTATCTTATATTAAATGATGGGATTTAAAAGGAATTTTTAACTTTTTTTATGCATGTGGATAGTTGCAGTTTGCATCAGATTTTGAATTCCTTTTTATCTATTGTATATTATTTATTCAGTAGTTAGAGGATTACACTTTAATTTTTAGAGAATAGAAAACTTCCTAAAAAATTTTTGGTGAACCAAGTGTTTAGAAAATACAGATTCTGCTGTAGGAGCTGAGAAATAATTTGATGGACTATTTCGAAAAGGGCAGATTCATTACACCAAAGTCTAATTCATATAAATTTGTTGCTTTACTGCATTAGGGTTTTTACTTATCAAATAGTGGTTTCTCTCCTTATTTACTTAAATTATCCTTCTATTTTTACATTCTTGTACACAGACTAACTACTTCTACCATTTTAGAATAGAATCTGAAAATGCTGGTCACTGGCTGTTTGGAACCTTTTAAAATCGATGTTCTTTTGAAGGCTTGAAGTCTGTAAATGGCATTTCTCTGATTTTGCAAATAACGATTTATTTTCTAATAACCGAAAAAAGGAGTACTGGATGTTTTAAAGATATGTTAAAAAAGTCTTATTTACCATGAAAACAGTTTCTTTTGAGAGAGGGGGAGGAAACTATTAAATATCAAACATGAATGTCAGGACATAATATGTTCCTTCATTCACAGAATTTCGGAGTTCTATTTTAAATATATTCTGGTCAGAATATATTCAACTATATTCTGGTCAGAAGAATGATGTGGACCTGAGTAGAATAAAACAAAAATCTCGTCTATTACAGGATGTAAGTTATTCTTTGTGCATTGTAAATTGGAAATGCCTACAAAAAATAAAATGAACCACGAATAAAATTCTGTTTTTATAAAATTAAACAACCTTTTGAATTCAGGCTTGAAATTCAGTAGATTTTAAAGAATTTGTATCCAAAATTCCAATTGTCAAGTTTTTATCAAAACAGTGAAAATATCAAAAATCCTATCATGAAGATTCCATAATTAAAATTCCGATGATACAATTCTGAGACTAGACCATTAATGAATTGAACAGAATTTTGCTTTGATAAAAATATTGAGACTGAAAAACTTGAAGAAAAAAAAACATTTGTTACAAAGTTTTTGGTTTGAATCAAGGGGGGGGGGGGGGGGGAGTAAGGATTTTTCAAACTACAAAATATCGTATATGGGGGGGGGGGCTCATTCCGACTGTATCGAAAAAATCGACAAGTGAAGGTAACTCCTTAAAATAATGAAAAAGCGTAAGAAAACGCGCGCGCACACACACACAAACACACACAATGCGCATAAATTGACGTATTTAAAATTTAAAAAAAAAGCATAAATGGAAGGTTAGGTTTATTCTGTTAGTTTTTTTGCTGAAATATGTGAAAAACTAATTGAAACAGTCGAGGAAAATGAAGAATTTCATCAGATAACAGAATCAAGCTGCTTGGTAATGAGAACTTTTAAAATGTAAATTTAAAATATTTTAATAGCACACTGTTTCCAGTTCATTTGTTTAAACATGAATACATTAATACCTTAATTTGCACCTGTTTACCTTTTCATTCTGTCAAGTTCTGGTCAAAAGTAACAGTAGAGATTCTTATGGAATTAACATTAAAAAAATGGAATTTGCTTCAAGAAAATGCGATTACATTTGTGAAATCAACACTCTTTAATAGTTTATCTAGGCAACATCTAGTTATTGCTCTGTAGTATCTAACATCATAGGCTCTTGCAGTGCGATGATGAAATTTTAATTTATTAAATGAAGACCTTTCATATCCTTAGTGCTTTTTATTTACATTTAAAAGATTTAAACCTTAAAGCGATTATTTAAACATTAATAGTGGAAATATTTTATTTATATTTAATTTTTGCTTTAATTATATTTTGTTAACTTATAATTTATTCAAATTGAAATCTAAAGTATGTAGCATAATGGTCCATGAATTTTCTGAAAAGAACCCTTGAAAAGTTTTTTTCATTAACAGCTATTTTTTAATAATTTATTTCAATAATTATTATAATCATTCCATTACGTGTTATGACGTGCTGAAGAACAGAGTAGTCTCAGACCTTCACAATACTTGAATCTCTTCTCACTCGCTTAAATTGTTGCAGCACTATTTGATATGATTTGCAAGACACACTTTGGGGATCTTTGACTTTAAAAGTATTAGGCGGCTTCTAAATTCTTCTAAGTATATGAACTTATTTGTTTTCTATCATTCGTTTATTTTGGAAATAAGCAATTAAAAATTTATTGTTAAGTTTTGAAATAACTAATTGTAATATTGCTGCGAAAACTCTCATACAAGAATGATACGAAGATGCAGACTTTATTTTCTAGAAAAAACATTTATTAAATATACACTACACAGGCTACAAATTCGAAGCGAATTAACTTTAAATAATCCTCTAATCTCAATTAACAGCAAAGCTTTAGATCGCACGTCAAATACAGAAGACGCTCTCTGAAGCTAAGACAACTGACGTTTCGTTCTCCGAACCGATCTGATTCTCTTCGCGAAGTGGTTGGGTTGACGGGGCGCCTAGCCTCGGCAGGGGCTTATCCCCGGTCATGGTGAGTGGTTAGCGGTCGATACGAACGTGGCCCTCTGCGAAAGACACCTGGCTTTGCTGAATTGAAACGGTTTATGGAGCTCCCGCTTCTTTCCAGAAGCTATCTCTTTCGTGGCGATGTCATGCCTTGCTTCGGAACTACCCTGTTCTGAGTCCAACATCCTTCTGTGGTCACTTTTGCTCTGGAGCTGTGGAAGGGTCTTGGGTCGGGGTGGGTGAGTGGCTGTGGCCAATAAAGCTGGCTTTGCTGGACAGGAGAAACAATATAAATAGTCCTTGATTGATAGAGGGGAAGGGGAGGTGGTGAGTGCCAGGACTCATTCTGATTAATTGTTAGCGTGGAGGGGGGTGCGAGTATGCCTCCTTAGGAATTAGGTTGTGGTTTTAATTAAGAAGGCTATGGTTAAAGATGTTAAATTTAAATAGGGAATTATTAAAATGGGAATCAATATGAAGAAATTTAACTTTAAAGTAAGATATTTCTGGGTCTGCGAGAATAACAGTTAGGGAGATAATTAGGAATACTTTTGACAGCAATATTTCCATTAGTTTCCATATTTTTTGAAGATTTTTTCTGCTAGTTTTTTTTATGTGGTTTTGGAACGTTGAGTACTTTAATGCCTCGTACATAAGCGCACTCGGCTTGTACCAGTACATTTTACATATGTTTCTAATAATTCTATTTTGAAGTCTTTCTAGCACAATAATATTAGAGATGGGAGCATACCCCCACACAGGGCAGGCATAAGTTAATATTGGACGCAAATAGGATCTGATTTCCTCCTTAAGCCGCGCCCTTTAAATAGCCCCCCAATAAAGTGGGCGGGGCAACCACGGAAAGCGCTCACTTTTTCATACTATTGCGGAACTGTCCAGCAATCTCTAAGAACAAATCTCTATTTTTGATCTTCTACCACACATTTTAGAGTGTAGTAAAAATCTTTGACGACTTAATTATATCATCAACGCACCTATATCGCCAATTTGGTCAAATATGGCTATCTTTTGTTGTAAATCCCCTTAGAACAGTCTTTTCTCGCTGACACGCGATTTCATTACAATTAATTTTATGCAATTAAACTATTTACAAATATTTACACATAAATCCATACATACATATTTATAATGTTTACGTCAAATTTACACAAAATTCATAACAATATGTTTTATTAACATTGAAAATATATCTTGGGAAGAAGATAAAGCAATTCTTAAAAGTTCAAGTTGACTAACTTTGACATTTTGTTTTTTGCAGATTTTTCTATAAATCCGTAGAAAAAATGGATGCTAAAACTCCTGCTGCTCGACAATGGATTCACTGTGGAAACATTTCAAAGATCAAGTAAAACTTCAAACCTCTGCATTTAAAATGACTTGCAGGAAGAAACACCATTTGGTTTTGAGTTAAGGTGAAGCATTTTAAATGTTAGTAAATCTTTTCTGATCGCCTTGTATGGGAGAATGGATCTCCTTATTTTTACGTCTAAAGATCCATTTCCACTTCCAATATTTTTGAGGATTTTTAATACCTCCGAGCTCTAAAATGGTATTATTGTTATTTTTTATGTGTCTTCGAAGCGTGTCCATGACCTGAGAAAAGTAGTGTTTATAAAGGACCGTTGAAAAGAATCCATGTTAAGAATATGTGACTGTTCGAAAATCCGGAAATGTACGCTGCAGCGTATGGATAACCTTAAATGAAGAGAAAAGAATGAAAAAGAAACGAATAATTTCTCCTGTGGTTGTGCTTAAACTGTTCGATTAATTCTACGATTATTGAATGCGTTTTGAATATTTTAATACGCAATCACAAATGAGAGGTAATATGCTAATGACTGATATAAAGAATCATAACAAAGAAATATGTAAAAAAAAATTACTCATCTTTTGATAAGATAGACATCTTATTTGGGCAATATAGGCATTAAAATGTTAAAATTACATAAACTTAATTAAAATTTCATTTGCTTACTGACTCTAAAAAGAAATTTACTTCCCTTTTACTACTGTTCAATAGATTTTTTTTTTTTCTGAATTAATACATACGTAGTTGCTTATGCAATGGAGAAACCATTTGACATTGATTTGTGTAGTCAGGTATTTTCTCAGCATCAACAATTAGAAGTACAATTACCTATTAACGAAGAAGACAAGCCGTTCGCATGTAACATTTGTAATAAAGTTTTTTCCCAACGTTATTATTTAAAAGCACATTTACGAACGCACACGAAGGAAAAACCGTTTGCGTGTGACATTTGTAATAAAGCTTTTTCGCAAAAAAAGAACTTAAAAGCGCACATGTTGACGCATGCTAAAGTAAAACCTTATGCTTGCGATATTTGCAGTAAAACGTTTTCGCTGCGGCTTTATTTCGAAGCACATATACGGGCACATACAAATGAAGAACCGTTTACATGTGACGTGTGTAATAAAGCCTTTGCCGGAATCCCACATTTACAGGCACATTTGCGGACGCACACGAAAGAGAAACTCTTTGCATGTGAAGTATGCAATAAAGTCTTTTTCAAAAAATCCGATTTAAACAGGCACTTGCTTACGCATTCTGGGGAAAAACCTTTTGTTTGTGATGTGTGTAATAAAGTATTTTCTAACAGCTCGAATTTAAAGAAGCATATTCGAACGCATACGAATGAGAAACCATTTGCTTGTGACTTGTGTAATAAAGCTTTTTCTGCCAATTCCAATTTAAAACGACATTTTCGAACTCATACAAATGAGAAGCCGTTTGCATGTGACATGTGTAGCAAAGAATTTGCTGATAATTCAAGTTTAAAGAAACATTTGCGAACGCATACGGAAAAAAAATCGTATACTTGTATCGCTTGTAATAAAATATTTCCACTGCGATCAAAGTTACATGTACATTTATGGACGCACATGAAAGATAAATATAAACCCCATGTATGTGACATATGCAGTAAATCGTTCTTTAAAAAATCGAATTTGAAAAGACATTTACTTTCGCATTCGAAAGAGAAACCGTTTGAATGCGACATTTGTAATAAAGCATTTACTGAAAAGTCGCATTTAAAAAGACATTTACGGAAAAAACATACTAACGAGAAGCCGTTTACGTGTAACATGTGTAATAAAATATTTGCTGACGAATCGAATTTAAGGACTCATATACAAACGCATCAAAAAGGGGCATCTTATGCATGCGACATTTGTAACGAAACATTTTCTGACAATTCGAATTTAAAGAAACATTTACGAACCCATACGAGAGAGAAACCACATTCACTTAATATGGATAGTAAAACACATTCTCAGCAGTCTAAATTACAAACCTCTTTACTAAGCCCTGCTACAGAAAAGAAACAAGTTACATGTGACCTATGTAATAGTGTATTTTCTGAAATATCTACTTTAAAAAAACATTTATGGACGCATACGAAATAACCATTTGCTTGTGACTTTTATTGCAAGAACATTTCTTATTAATTGTTTTCAACGATACATCGACAGATATATTCAATGGGGGGGGGACCATCAGTATTGATTACTGAAGTATCTTCAATAAAAAAATTTATTGGTGTACACTGAAAAGAAGCGATACTTCTTTTTTAAATGTAATTTATTTTAAATAAAAATAAATTTTAATAATAAATTAATTATTTTAATAATAAATTTTAATAAATTTTAATAAAATAATGAATTCAATGCAACGTTTGGAAATAATAAGTTTGTGTTAAAAATAAATATTTCTGTTTCTTTTCTTGGCAGCAAATTACTTGGAGCATATGATGTCTTAGACTACATTAAACATCTGCTGTTTATTTACTCCATTTCATGTAAATGAATTCTTGCTACATGCAAACTGTAATTTTTTTCTGTTGTCATTAACATAACATCATCATATTACATAACAATGCTTATAATATGTTAATGACAACATTGCTTTTGTTATGTTAGACTACATTAAGCATCTACTATTTATTTATTTTATTTCATTTCATGTAATTGAAATCTTGTTACATGCAACCTGTAATTTTTTTTCTGTTGCCATTAACATAATATAAGCATTGTAATGTAAATCTTTTATTATGTAACAGTATATCCTTGCTTTAAAACTGTATGGCAATTGTAAGTTGGATTTATATGTATAAAAGGTTCCTTTTGTCCAGAATTTTTTTTAAAAAAGAAAAGATAATTAAAATGAAAGAAAAAAAAATTTTTTTTAAAAATACATTTCATTATTTTTCATTTATTTGGTGCCTCTGCATCACCATTCAAGATTGTGCATCATTTTGATGTTTTATTTATTTGTTTTTCAAATTCAATTGTTAAAAACGCCTACATAATGGTTAAGAGATGTAAATTAATTTTTCAAAGAAATTTGACTTAAAAGAATTATGTATATTTATTTTTTCATAGTAATAAACAAATCTTATTTGTATTGTAGGTGAATAATTTTGCATCTATTATTTTTCAGAGTGCAAAGGGTTAAGATATTTAAAATTGTGGGTTTTTTATGCATTGTAATTGACATTTGAATATAAAATGCAATTTTTGAAAATGTATAACTCCTGTGATGATTGTAGATATTCATACATGTATAATTAGATCAATGATTCTATATATCACGAAATGTATCTTTTTTACTAAAACATGACACTGTGACATAGTATGTTAATCATAGAATTTATTTAATGTGGCTTATTACATTTTAAATCTTATCTTAAATTAAACCAGTTTTTAATTGGTAAGTTGGAATCAATTTATTATTGGAATATGTGTGTTAAATATTCAAAGAAAAACCTATGAATTGTATTTTTTTGCACAGGTTATATCAGAAAGAATAATGATGAATATTAAAAAGTAAAAACGTAATTAGGAACATTTTAAAATTTTATAGAAATTAAGGTGTATTTTGTTTTGATATTTGATTTCATAGATAATTTTTTTTATTAATTTATTACTTTGTGAAAATATTCGTATGATCACAGTTTCTTAAATTGATGGTATGATTGACAGAATTTTTTTACCATTTATATGCTAGAAATTGTAGATTGCCATATAAAGTTATCACCATTCTGTATTCTAATTCAAGATATTGATACTCTATAGGAAATTTGATCCTAGAATCAATTTCTAATAGCTTATAACAACTTAAATAATTATTAATTGCAATCAAGAGATATTAACTTGCATGTAAAATTAAAATTTGTTAATTCAGATATAAAAATAATAATGTAATAAAGTTGACAAATTGAATTACAGCCATCACTAATTGTGTAAAATCATTATTTTTCAAACAGATTTATTGCTCTTAGGAATCCAATGGAAGAAAAAAAAGATTAAAATGAAATCCGCCATGCATATTTCAATGTGTCAATGTCAGAATATCATTTCTTAAACGGCCTAGCACTATGTGCTTGTGCAAGTTAAATGATATTTTTATTCATTTTGTTTCATTGAATTAGTCACTTTAGTATTGCAAACGACCCCCCCCCCAAAAAAAAACTTTGTCTTGCATATATTGTTTAAAAAAATATCGTATTTCCTATTTATTTCCTTTTATACAATTATATTTCCAAATGACATTTCTCTAGGTTTTATTTGCTGTAGTCATTAACTTATATATTTTTTTTAATCATAGCTTTTGTAAATGCAATCGCAACATGTTAAAGCTGCTTTTTTTTTAGATGCTTGTGCTGATAATAAAATTTTTAATTTTTGCCTATGGATAAAAAAATATATTTTTCGCCGACGGATTTTGTTGACAACAAAAACCTCATCCCCAAAGCAACATCATGGTCTGATATGATAATAAAGTATGAAAACATAGGGTGAACTTTTTACCTCTTTTTCATTTTAATGACATTCCTGCTAGAATTCAGATGGTTTAAAACTTAAGTGAAAAAAAAATTTTAACTCATGATTATGATTATATTATATTTGATGGTAAACAGTTTATTGGAGTCTTTAATATATATTATTCTTTTTATGTGATATTATTTAGAAATATGTATATATATATATATTTAAGTTTTTGTTTATTCTGTTTTATACGAATTGTAAAATTGATAATATAATGATAAAAAATGATAATTTAGTCTGTTAGTGTCTGTTTTTTTTTTTAAATTTCAAGTTGATGTAAGTATAATTTTTTAATAAAAGATATATCTTAAAGAGTTTTTCGTTTTTTTTAAACGCTTTTATGAGAAGTTTTCTTACATCATTTTATTCTGTTAATGCACATTATTTGTATTTTCTCTTACACATACATGCATGTCTTACTTTAAAATATCACATTTCTCAAGTTTTGTCTGTTATAAGTATTAATATTTTTCATCAAGAATTATTCATAATTGTTCATTTCTACAAAAAGTGGATATTTTCACCTGTATATGTTTAATGTTTATATTTAAAAATTTCCTTTTGTTTTTTGGATACTGGGAACTTTTTTACGTGCCTTTTTAAAAGAGAAGAGATTCTTGAAAAATTTCTGATAAGTAGAATATGTCTTCGATTGCCGAGTGAAAAGCAAGTGCTGTCCTGTCCATTGATTGGCACTTATATTTGCAGATCCTCAGAATTAGAAATCTATTGAAGTTATGGTGAGCCATCTTGCTTGTCACAATAAATGAAAAGTAACGGAAACTCCGTCACTCATCTGATGCTGCAACATGAAGTTCGTTTAATAATGTCAAGTATATTATTAATAAAGTGTAAGGAACAAAATTCCTTGTGGAATTTAATTAACAAGAAAGAAGGAATAAGACAAATAATACAGAGTTTCTTTTATTTAAAATGAAAAACCGCTGTTAATATTCCAAAGTCTTTTTTTTTTTTGTTCGCTTTATTTCGCAAAGGGAAGATCCTTTGACTTATGATGTCACCCTACTCATCCTTTCCAGAATACGGTTATACTTCGAAGTCTGTCACGTTTGTAATGTATTTCTAGGGTAAATGCAGGGTGTCCGAGAAATCTTTACCACATTTCAAAAATTCGGTAAGAAATAAATAAACGAGGTAGAAAGTAAAATTAAATTACATTTATTACCTCATATAGTAAAGTTCTTTTAACGTATCAATACACCCCGATGCGGGCCCCTTTCGTCACACGAAGAATATCCATCCTATAATCAATTCCTGACCAATTTCGTTGTAGCATTGATTCTGTAACTTGTGAGATTGCAGCTGTAATGCGATGTTTAAGATCTGAAATGTTGTGCACTTTGGTGGAATACACAGTGTCTTTGATGACCCCCCAAAGAAAGAAATCGAGGGGAGTAATGTCAGGAGAACGCCGGGACCACTGGATGGGACCATCTCGTCCGATCCGCCTGTTTGGGAATTCTCGACTTAAAAATTCCTGCACAATCTTTCCCCAATGAGGTGGAGCGCCATCCTGTTGCCAAAGGATATTTGGTTGTAAATGTGAAATTTGGGGAAAGGCGTAAATTTGCAGCATATCTAAGTACACTTCCTTCGTAATTGTCTTTTCATGAAAGAAGAACGGTCCAATGACGCGATCACGCATGAGTCCGCACCAAACATTAATTTTTGGACTATCCCTCTCTATTTCCATAACGACATGCGGGCTTTCAGAGCCCCATATTCTGACATTATGTCAATGGTCTACTCCAGAAACATGAAACGTCGATTCATCGGTGAAGATGCATCCGCCTCACTCGTGCTTCGTCTTCCGTTTCTGTGTTGATCCAGGACACTTCCAGTCTCCAAAAACTTATTTTTCCCTGCAATAATGCTGCTACGAAATGGAGGGTCTTTTCCATATTTCGTACGGAAATTACGCTGAACTTGAGTCACAGATTTCGATTCGAAAAACCACATAGCATAAAACGCGCGCTCACTTGGAGAAGCCATTTTCTAAATAACTCTTTCTAACGTTTCAGTACCGCCATCTACTGGCCATTTTTGCTTTTAAAAAACTACTATATGAGGTAATAAATGTAATTTAATTTTACTTTCTATCTCGTTTATTTATTTTTTACCGAATTTTTGAAATGTGTCAAAATTTTCTCGGACACCCTGTATTACCAGAAGGATCATTGCCACTTAAAGATGGTTGTGAGATTTTGGATTTCTCCCCTTCTTATGTCTAAAGATTTGTTATTTCATCGTTGAGTTCATGACATGATTCCAGTCTGTTTAATGATGATTTTAACTGAAACTTTCAAGATGAAGAATTTCTGTAAACGTTGTTTAGCTAAATATAAGCTGATTGAAGAAAGGATGAAATTATATTATCAGAGATAAATGCATGTTAACAATATACTATGATCTTGTGTACGGAACAATTTTTTCTCCCAGTGGCTTGTCGATGGAATTCATTTTAGTTTTTGGATGTGACTTGGCAGTTTTGGTATAAAATTTGAAGGCATAAGAGCAAAAGATTTACTAAAAAATTTACCAGTCAAACAGATTAGTGTTCTGTACATACGCTCAACAGAATAAAAACGTAAATCTTCTATAATGGCAAATCAAAAAGAATTAAAGATGGAAAATCAGCCCTAACATTTAAGATTGTAAATGGGACTCCAGGTTCTTTTTTTTAAATTCGCTTTTGATGTTCTATTAAAGGATTAGATTATCGATTATTGGCTGTTGTGGTATCAGTTGCAACTGATGTGACACTTACATAATTGTCCACTAAGCAATTTTATGCAGAACCTAAAATTGCAACAAAAGTTATAAATTGTGTCAATGTTAATATGTCGACCATCTTTAGTGACAGTATCAGGAGCTACTTTAGTTATATAATCAGCATCTTCACTGGAATTTTGATCGGAAACAACTGGAGTTTGCAGGAAGTTTATATTTATGTCCTTTTTCTAAACAATGAATGGTAATTTTTCAGAGCTACTAATTTCCCAGGAATAAAGTCTCTGGAATGGTCTTACTTTCCCCTCTTCAGCTGTTCTTATCCTCTAGACTCTTAAATGCTCCTCTGCTCCAGGGAGAACAGTTACAATATCTAATGTCCAGTGAAGGCGTTTTCAATCAGTTTCATGGAGAATTAAAATCTCCCAACATTCAAAGATCCCTCTCGTTAGCGAAGACCTTTATGCACTGACATTGCATAAAGGTCTTAAGTATTCGTTGCTAAATATCGTTCTTACGTGATGGAGTAGTTTTTGAATAAAACGTAATCTTCTATTAGAATCTTGCTGTCGATTTTGTCTAAATTCGTTGTATCATTGCTAAGAATGCCTTACAAGAAACAAGTAGACATCCTCTCCTTGTAAAAAATCTTCTTCAATCCAATATAAAGGCTTCTGTAGACAAGGAATCGACAAACCCAAGATGAACAGCCCTATAAATAGCAGAAGAAAAAACGGACAATCCATGTCTTTTCTCCAGAACTGAAAAACTATGGTCCTGCCGAATCAACTCTGTGGCTTCAAATGCTGCAGTAACTTTTATTCTATTTTTAGGAGCAAGTGCAAAATGTGGCTCAGTAGATTTGGCTTTAAATTTTTGCAATACAATGAGAGCTTACTTGTTTTCTATTTTATTGACAGACATAATCCAGTAATTTTCCCTCAAATTTAAAATGAGAGTTCAAAGTCCGGCATGCTGTAACATACAACGCTTCTGTTCTATCAACCAAAAAATGATTTCATGGTTACCGGCAACAATTCTCATTCATCTCCCAGTATGAGCTTAGCTCTAACTTTAAGAATGTTGGAATTATCTTTGAAAGTTTTTGTTTTTCAATGCTTTCATTTTGCTTCCAGCAAAACTTTCCTTTTGAATTAGCTTTAGCCAACAGTTTTCACCCGATTGGACTTTTTCATAAATTAGTTTGAATTTCTTACATTTTTCGTTAAGGCTATTGTTTTTAATGAAACGTAGTATCCACGGTAACATTCTTAAAACTTTAGTATATTTCGAGAAATAAAGTAAATTGTCGATAAAGTTAACTGATTCATGCTCCACATTACTGACTATCGTTTTTCTTTTCTCCGATTCAACTAAATTTTCATCAATAATTTGTTTCTCTTTCAAAGGCCAGAATTTTTGCGAGTTTAATAACCATTCTAGACCTTTCCCCCAATTGCTGTTCAGTAGGATCTTTGCATCACAATATCTTGAAGAAAGATCTGCCGGATACGAAATGCCACTCACCAGGATTGGTTTCTTCTTCTTCTTAATTCTGTTATTCTGATTCTTACAAACATATTCCAAGAACTATCCACTTTAATTCAAGTGCAAATGCTTTCAAACAGGGAAAGCCATTTTATGGCCCTACTAT
>JAOUZG010039538.1:482718-496332 GCA_026289955.1 Argiope argentata
TTATAATATACATTTTACTTTATAAGCTTTTAGCGTCTCAACTTTTTAGTTAAAACAGAATGTCAATTGTCCCAGACTATTTTTAAAAAATGCCGATAAAATTCCTTATTACTCAATCATTCGCATTTACTTAATTGTTTCTTAAATTTGGAAAAAAATTGGCAAAAATCAGAGAAAAATTATAAGGAAAGGAAACTGCATCATTGAAAAGGAAGAAGTTTGATTTTTAAGATGATATAAAAATATTTCTTGTAGAATAATTTGCTCCGAAGTTATTGTAGAAAAACGATAAAATTTCGATGCATTCTAATTGAATATTTAATTAACTTCCGTGATTTGAAAAGATTCTCTCTCATTTTCAAATAATAAATTTACAAGGTTTGATTTATTTCGGTCAAGTTCTTTAGATCTGTAACATACATGCACAACCACAATGACTGAATTTAAGATTATCTTTTTATTCATTGCATATAGATTATACTTTTTATTCATTCACAGTATTAGAATTTTTCTTTATCATGTCAGAACATGATGTTATTTTTCGGATGAGATTTTGCTTGCTTTTTTGAAAATGAATAAGACTCTTTCATTTTTTTTTAACTTAGGAAATTTCTTTTTCTATGAAACATATGTCGCTTCAGGAAGGTACTTGTTAAGCAATTAAGTTCAATGAATTACATTTAAACAAGGAAATATTTTCATTCTTACATTTTAACGTGTTAGCTCTATTAAATATAGATACTGTTATATATCAATACAAGTAATGTAAACATTTCGAGAATTACATTATTTAGATAATAAATTCTCTCATGATATTTAAGAACTGCCATATTTTTATAACAATAACACGAATTATTCGTTGCTGGGGGAAAAAATTGGGATCTCCTTTTTGTTCTTTCTTTTGAAAAATATGCAATTTTGATTTTCGTCTGTATCAAAATTTTAAAAAGCATTCTACATGATTCATAAAAGAAGCTTCTTTAAATCATGAGGTAAAATATCTATTTGAAGAACTACATATTATACTTTTAATCATTTGGTGACACTTTTTTTTTTTGCTTCTTTGGTATTTCAACGTTAGAAAAATATATACTTCAGTAATTCAAATATGTCTGTATTTTTTAATGCTTATATTAAATATTAGAAAAATATAAACATAAAAAATATAATTTACTGAGTTTTATTCCTCCTCAGTAAAATGTACGCCTTTCTGAATTAAATTCTTATGAACTTTGCTCTGAGAAATTGAGAGTACACTGGAAAATAGAGCAATTTCTTATTTGTACACTGGAAACATTTAATAAATTTATAATTTATACAAGATAAAATAAAATAATAAATAGATTATTATTCACCTCATACAAAGCAGGTTTAGTTCTTCTCTACAAATTATAGTAATTTTAATTCAGTGTTGAAACTACTTTCACTGAAAGAGTAACTGCTTTCAAGAACTTTATCTTTTGACCCTTGATAACAGCTTGAGATATTTAGGAGAAGGAGGCTTTTATTGCAGGGGAATAAGAGATTTTACAACTAAGTTTCCCTCGGCCATAAATTTATGAAGGCCAGCCTATTTTATCCTTCTTTTTAACAGATGTAGGGTCAAGTTACAAGAGACTGTTAAATGTTTCCAGTGTACAAATAAGAAATTGCTCTATTTGCCCTTGCACTGTCAATTTCCCAGAGCAAAGTTCCTAAGAATTTAATTCAGAAAAGTGTACATTTTACTGAGGAGGAATAAAACGCAGTAAATTATATTTTTTTATATTTTTCTAATGTTTAATATAAACATTAAAAAATATAGACATATTTGAATTACAGAAGTATATATTTTTAAACATTGACTTGACTTGAATATAAACATTGAGGGATATAACGACAAAGGCTGTTATCCCATAGGAGCGAAAATGTTAGTTACAGGATATCAAAGTACTTGAGGGCATGAATAAAGATGCTTAGATGTTGCTTGCTTGCGAGAGCTTGAGACAGAAGAGAGGCAAAAGAAATGTTCGGCTGTTGGATGCTGAGTTTTTTCCAGAGCGCTTCTCTGTGGAGCACATATTTTGAGCATTTTAACAAGATGTGGCAAATATCGTTGTCTTCGTGACATTGGATGCACAAGGGGTTATCTGAGAGATTGAACCTGTAGAGAAGACTTGGAGTAATGATCATTTTACAAATCACTCGTGCAATAAGTTTATCTTGAATCTTACTTCTAGTCCAATTAGTGATTGTGCTGATATCCGGGAAATCCCCGATCAAGGCTAGATATTTGCTCCTGTGATAATTATTTGAGGCGATTTTTGAAGAGATCTTTCTCAGATTAAAGATCGCGTCTTCCGGGGAGATCCACTGAATGAATGACGTAGATTCCACAACTTCTTTTGCAAGTATGTCTGCTTTTTCGTTCCATGCAATACCAGAGTGACCAGGTACCCAAAGAAGAGAGATATTTTGGTTCAAATCTTTTTTTGTATAAATTTTTGAGGCTAATCGTTGAATAATTTTTGGCGAATGGAAATTGATGTTTTTGAGAGCGATCAAAGCAGAATAACTGTCAGAAAGAATTAATATATCTTTATTTGGTACTGTCAGTTCATCCAGAGCTTGACAGATTGCTAAGACTTCAGCTGTAAAAATGGAGTTTATAGCATGAATGCGATAAATGAATTTTTGAAAACAAGAGATACCAGCAATTGAGGTGAAAAACTGTGATTTTGAACCATCAGTGGCTATGATGAAATCATTCGGAAATGTTTTCTGAATACATTTGTTGAAGCTTACTGCGATGACAGAAGCTGGGAATTCTTTATTTTGAAAATTGAAATCCTTCAGAAAAATTTCACAAAGATCGGGGCTGGAATGGGGAAAAATTGGTATTTTTATTAGATGTTTCGAAGAACAATTAAGACTTTGAAATGAAGTATTGAGCATTTCTTCATCCTTTTCAGTCAATAGGACATTTAGTTCATCAGTGCTGTTTGTTAATTGTTGGTTGGTCAAGGGAGAGAATGGAAAATTAGTCGTTTGTTTGATGAAAAATTGGATTGCAAGACGTTTAATTTTTTCTGAAAGAATTTCTTGTCCTGAAAGTTTTAATAAAACGGTGTTAGGGGTCCAGATGGGGACGCCAAGTGCTATTCTCATGCCATTGTTTGGATTGTATTACAAGATTTGAGATGGGTTTCAGAGAATTTGTTAATAATAGGACTACTGTAATAAAATACACTAAGTATGCTGTTATTAACGATTGTGATTAAATTTTTTGTTCTTGGGCCGTGTCTCATAGACCCTAATATTTTAAGACCTTGTATTTTTTTAAGTGCCTTATTTCTAAGACTTTTTAAAATTTTGCCATTTTGATTAGTTTTAGCGAACGGAATTCCAAGATATTTGATCGATTTTTTTAAACATTATAATTAATAACACATTACATTAAACATTATAATTCTTTTTTCATTTTAATTGCCATTTCTTCTGTACAGCTTTTCAAATTTAAATATTTTGGGTGGATTGACGTAGCGGCTAGCCCCGGTAGGGGGTTAGCCCCTGTAATTGTAGATTTTTGTTGACATTTCGGTCACAATTGACCGTTGTTGTCTTCGTTGGTCAGAGCTTCTTTAGATCTACGTGGCTGGAAATAGTCTGGAGGTCTGATGCTTCAGTTAAAATGGGCTTTGTCAGGTGGAGTGGTGGATGGGTAGGCATGTGCCAGGACTCGATTTGATTGACTGTCTACAGGGAGATGGGTATGTTACTGTTTATTTAGAGCGATTTTTGCTGTTTACAGGGATTAAGGATTATTAATTTAAGTTAGCAAATGTAAATATATTGACCTTCCTTTTATTTTACCGGTTTTTTTTTAATTTGGGAATACTTTTATCTATATCATTAAATTGTGGCAAACATAAATCAGTCCCCTTCTACGCATGCGCTGACTACTTAACGTCTCATACCAGGCCGAGAGTAAATCCGAAATGAGTTCCGGAACGGCAGCGGTCATTCGGATTCGACATTCGAGACGAGTGTTTGCAAACAGCAAGCACATTGCAAATACTAGACACAAGAACTTATTATCTTCTCTTCATGCACATCTGATGCATTTCTGCGCATGCATCATCTTGCCGGATTGCCCTAGTGGCTTGTTGTGAACGCAATTTAAAGAAAATTCGAATGTTTTCGATGGATAAAAGAACTCAGTTTTTGTTAATAAAGAACAAACAAGAAATAATTTTTCTGAAAAGTCCAAGATAGAGCTGATTTCTATTTTGTAAGTTTTAATCGATTCATATATACATTTCTGGTTTCAATAGTTAATATATTATTTTAAAATATTATTTACATAACATATTTTAGAAGAACATAATTTAGAATTTCGCAGGTTGAAAAAGTAAGCATCTCTTTCCCTAATCATTTAATAAAATGTAAGCCTCAAATTTAATTTGTATTTTTCTTTTAAAATGGATAGCGTTTATTCTGCAAGATTTTTTCAATTTCATTTCATTGAGTATTTTAAAATAATTTGATGACATTGTTGTAAAAATTGAATTTTAAAATCCGTTCTGATATTTATGTCTTGTTAACACTTTATATACATTGTTTAAGAAGTGAATTATTTTCATCACTCATTTTTTAATGAACTTAATCACATTAATTTTCTCTCAATTTGCTAACTTTTTGTTTTTATTTAATGTACTTTGTGTAGTGATTATTTTTTGGTAAATTTACAGTGACAAAATAAATGACATTTTAAAAATATCATTTTGGATTTACATCTCTTCATTTCTCATTTAAGAAAAATTCAATATTAAATTATCAACACATAAATATATGTTTGCATTCTATTATATAGATACTCATATTTGCCTGCACAAATATTGAATTATTTTTAAATTTTTTATCTATAATCACATTTTTTTAAAAAGAATGCAGTTTTCTTAAGTTTGAAAAATGTTGAGCTTTTTAGATATGCTGAGGAAAAGTAGATAATTCTTGCCTATATTTATTTCAGTGTATAAAGGAACTTTTTTTATTGCATATAAGCCTCATATAAAATTATTTTTAAGATTATCACTGATCAAAGAATAAATATGTTCTTTTACAAAATATTTATATAGCCTTCATTTACATTCATCCTGACAGATCATATAAGCTGTACTTATAAACATAATTATATAAAATAATCTTGTATATTTTTATGGAAGTTTAGGTAATTTTCCCCCTTTAAATAAAAGTGAATAATAATTTGCTTCAAACTCAATATCTGTATGTGTAGAAAGAGGCATTTAATCTACATTTCCTTTTTTAAATACATCAATGAATTTTTTTTGTTTAGATAGATTTCTTATAAGTAGACTACTTATTGCAAAGTTTCTCATAACTTGATTTTGTTTCTTATGATCTTCAGTGTTAAATATATAGCATAAAAAAACCAGAAATGTGTATATATGTGTGTGTGTTCAACATTTTGCACGTTATCTGGTTAACATGGCAACCAGAATAATTTTAATGCAACTTTAAACTTTCTTTTGATATGTTGTATGAAAGATAAAAATCTTGATATAAGTTCGTAGAGAAGCCCTGTAGCTCTAAGAGGGTAAAAATTGTAGTAAATGAATTTTTCATTGCTTCAGATTTCTACTTACAATCGGAAATAGGAAAATAAAACAAATTAGTCAAATTTGTATGTTATCAAAACAAACATCTTTCAATTAAATATTTATCGATAACCACAATTGCTTAGAAATTAGATGCTGAATAGAAGTTTTCAAATCTTAAGATATATGCATGTTTCTTTACATTCAAATTATGTAAATACTCATTCAATAAAATGTAACAGCTTTAAGAAGATTAATTAAATAAAGATAAAACAAATCAAAATATTTATTAGTAATACCATTTAAAAATAATCAGCTGTAGAAAATTTACTTACTATGAGTATTTTAGTTCATTTGAGTATTTGGGTTCATTTGAATCTATTGTAATTGTGGAAGTAGAAGCATGTCTGACTTGTTTTTATATAACATTTAAAAAATAAACCAAAATTTTTTTCAACCTTTTATTTTTGTCTGGATAATTTATATAAAAGCAAAATTCTCTATTCATTAAAAGTTGACATTTTAAGTTTAGCAAGTGTTTATTACTTAATTACTAATAAATGTTGGAAATATTTAATACTTTGTTATTCAAAGAAAAATCTTATCATGATTTGTATTGTGATCAACCAATTAACTAAAAAGATATCAGTTATTTTGCCAAGGCGAAAAATAAACTGTTGCTCAAATTTTGAATTATATTTTGTAATATATTTACATAGAGAATAATTTTTTTGTATTATTTTGTTTATTCTGTGTAATAAACATAAATTTTGTTAATTAAATATTTTTTTTAATGAATCTCATTAATCTGGCCTGACTCTTGGCTGATGTCTTTGCTATTGTTTAAATTGTAAGAAAAAAAAAGACAATATGCAGAAGTATATGAAAGCAGTCAATATATTTTTCTCAATATAATTGAAAAATTAATTGATGATTTATAAAATTCTATCATAAAATGTAACATTTTACATTTAATTAGAATTAGAATAACAAACAACAGTTCATTTCTTTAAAATAGAGATCATAAATTTATATTTTTGCAATCTTATAGTCTTTTAGCATTATTTACTTAAGAACTTCTAATCATTTCAATAATTTCTATGAAATTTTGAAGAAAATCTGTTCATTCTAAAATTAGAAATAGATTTTAAAAAATTGGTTTTTATAGTATCTGCTCTCTTAATATTATTTATTTTGCTGTGAATACTAAATTATGTGCTGGCAATAATTATTATCTGTGGTTTCTTCAATAGATAATATTTTATTGTTTCTATCTAAAGATGGAAAGTAAAAACAATAAATTTAAATTGGGGAAAAATCTACCCTTAGCCTTCCAACTTGTGAGATTTATTATAATTCCCATTTTATCACATTAGAAAAATCATTTTTAATCTAAGTTACATTTATCAATTTTCTGAAGATTTTGATTTGACAAATGATATGGCATAATATTTTATGGATTTTTAAAAAATATATAAAATATGAAGAAATTTATAAAATAAATATATCAAAAATTGCTATTTTTATTTACTAATATCATTTTGTTAATTTAAAAGTGTTTAGTGCTTAAAGAAATTAAAAATGAGTTGATTACGTTTTAATGAAGTCTATCTGATAATCAAAAACTCTGTTAATTTAAAGCATGTTATTGCTCTTGTAGCTGATTGATATTATTAAAATATATTGTTTACAAAATTATTATACTGCTTTTTATTTATGCCAAATTTTTTTTAATAGTATTTAAAAATTTCCTTTAAGCTAATTGTCCTAGCTTCATCACAGTCTATTTTCTTTTAACTTAAAACTTTTTCATTTGAAGTGAAGATTAGTGTGCATCCCGTGTTTTAATTAGTTCTGCATTTGTAGCTTGTGTTGCGGATATGTGTGCGTGTGTGTGTCTGTGTTTATTTTTCGGAAAATTACATTGATTTTTATGTTTACATTTATGTTTTTTTCATTGTTAATTTCTCGCGTTCTAATCTTAGATAAAATTCTCTTACGAAAAACTTCGTACATTAAAATCTGATGCATATTTTTTAGTTAATCATTTGATGAACCTGTAAAAATGACTTTTGCTTTATATCAGTTTTTAGCCAAATAAAAGCCTTTATCTCAATTTAAAAAAAAACTGTCCCTTAATTTGGGTAATTTGGTTTCAGAAAAAATTTTTTAAATGCTTTTTATACCAATATTCAAAAATATAGCAATTTCCGAACAATTTTCGAAAAATTCATTGTAAACATACCCACATATTTTAAATATTAAAGATCTCTTAGAAATGTTAGATAATTTTTACAATATTTAATAGATCTGAACTTAATGTATAATTTTATATTGTTATTTAGATTCTGGATTTTCATTATGAGGGATCTTCAAGGATTGTAATATTCCGAAATGTACTCTGACACGGTCTTCCTGAGATTGAAGTGATAACGATAAGAATGTGAGGTCTTCCAGGATCCAGGTTGCAAAATACAGTGTTTGTTGGTTGGGATTCAGCACTACATCAGAGGAAAGATCAATACTTCCTGTAGATTTTTAAAAACTCTGATTTATCTATATTCTCTATTGTTTGTTGTTATAGATTTGTAAACATTTTGGTATGCAAAATGAAAAGAGAAATGTTTCGCTTGTAATTCAAGCAATAATACATATTTCCAGGAAAGAAATTTAAAAATAAACCTTTCCATTCGAGCATAAGAGACTTCATGCATGCAATATTTGGGATATTTAAAAGAGTGTTTAAAGTTTCGTTCGAAAACACAAAACAAAGCAAAATTGTTTGCTTGTAATCGATGGATTTGATTTTCTTTTTCTGACGAATTGTTGTAAAAGGCACGTAGTTTTTACCACCGTAATGGAAACATCATGTGCTAATGATTCATGTGGTGATGCGAATACTCAGCAGGAAAATTCAAAGGAAGATTTACAAGATAATGCGAAAGAGAAATCTTATGAATGTGATATTTGCGGTCGAGTTTTTTGTCGATTGTCTAATTTGATGCGGCATTTGAGGGTTCACACAAAAGATAAGCCGTATATATGTGATATTTGCTGCAAGGCAGTTTCTAACAAGTCTGAGTTGAAGATACATTTACGAACGCACACGAAAGAAAAACCGTTTGAATGTGAAATATGTCATAAAGCATTCTCCTTAAAATGGACTTTAAAAACACATCTATGGCTACATACGAAAGAGAAGTCGCATACATGCAGCATCTGCAGTAGAGCATTCTATCGCCTCACTGATTTAAACAAACATTCGCGGATTCATACGAAGGAGAAACCCTATGTATGCGTTATTTGTTCTAAAGCATTTTCTTTCAATTCGAGTTTGAAGAAACATTTACGAACGCACACGAAAGAGAAACCGTTTGTATGCAGTGTCTGCGATAAAGCATTTTCTGAAAGCTCAAGTTTAATAAAGCATTCTCGGAGGCATACTAATGAAAAACCGTATGCATGTGAAAAATGCAGCTGGGCGTTCTGTGACAGCTCAAATTTAAAAAGACATTTACGGACGCATGCAGAAAAGAAACAAGTTGCAGATGATAATAAAACGTGTGGCAGCAGTAAGACATTTTCTGGAGATTCGAGTTTAAATATGAATGTACAGAGGCAGACAAAAGAAAAACCGTTTGCTTGTAACATATGTGACAAAGTCTTTTCTATCAAAGGGAACTTAACGGTGCATTTAAGGACGCATTCGAAGGAGAAGCCGTATACATGTGGCGTATGCGATAAAGCATTTTCCGACAGCTCGAATTTAAAAAGGCATTTCCGGAGTCATACTAATCAGAAACCATTTGCATGCGTGGTATGCGATAAGGCATTTGCTGACAACAGGAGTTTAAAAAAACATTTACAGAAGCATACAGAAGTGACCCTATCTGCATATGGAATATGTAATAAATCACTTTCCGGAGACTCGAGTTTAGAAATTAATTCACAGACGCAGCCAAGAAACAAATCGTTTGCTTGCGACGTATGTGATAAAATATTTTCTAGAAGAGAGAATTTAAACCGGCATTTAAAAGTGCATACGAACGAGAAACCGTATGTATGTGATGTGTGCCATAAAATGTATGCTCGCAGCTGGAGTTTGAAAAGACATTTGTTGACGCATACAGAAAATAACTCATTAGCATATGACTTGTGTGATAAAAAACATACTGGAAACTCGAATTTGAAAATGCGTTTACAGACGCAGACGAAAGATAAAACGTTCGCTTGTGATATGTGTGATAAAGTGTTTTCTGTGAGAGGAAGTTTGTATAGACATTTAAGGACGCATACAAAAGAGAAGCCGTATGCATGCAACATGTGCCCTGAAGCATTTTCCGACAGCTCGAATTTAAAAAGACATCTGCGAAGTCATACTAAGGAGAAACCTTATGCATGTGATCTGTGCTATAAAGAGTTTTCTTACTACACAAATTTTAAAAGACATTCGCGGACTCATACTAAGGAGAAGCCATTTACATGTGATTTGTGCAATAAATCCTTTGTTGAGAAATGGGTGTTGAAGAAACATTTATTGTTACACACAAAAGAGAAACTACACGCGAATGTATTATAAATCATTTTCTAGTAGTTAGGATTTAAATAAACATTAAAGGAAAAACAAGTATGTGTCATTTGTAGTAATTCTTTTATCTGATTAATTATTTGTTATCAAATTTATATACCTACACAAAAGAATAACCGTTCATTTCTGATGTTTATCCTGGAATATCTTCATTGTAGCGAAATTTGATGACTTACTACAGCCATATATTAAAGAGAAATTCGTAACAAACGTTTTCACTTAAATGATTGTAGATGTATCCGAAAAAAAAAACGTTATAAATGTCGATTTTATATTGAAACTGCATATATATCATTTAACTGTTATAATTTTTGAAAGCCTTATTTTGCAATTATCGACTATCTTTACTTTTTATAGATTAGCAATCTTTATTATTAATTTCGAGTTGAGAAGATATTAGTAAATTTTTTGGCGAATTCTTTTCCCTTCTCTCTTTTTTAAGAAGCGCAATTCTCAATAAAAAGTATTCAGCAAATTTGATATTTGGATCAGTAATTATGTTCCAGGTATACAAATTTTGAAATCAGTAGAAGTCGTCTCATTTTAAATCTCGAAATTCCAATATTTATTTTAATTATGAAATATCTTTCAAGACATTTTTATTGAGTATAAATTTAGAATATGAAATTTCAAAGTATTCAATTTGCACAATATATATATATTTTCATTCCTAAAAGTATATAGTTTTCAGAGACACAAACACTCATTTACTAGATCCTACACAATATTGGGTTTTTTTAAACGTTTTCTATGAAACATGGCTAAACATTTTATAATAGAAATACTTAGCTTTTAAAAAATTCAGAATTTGTTTTAATATATAAGAATGTAAATTTGAAGGTATTTTAGTTATGATAATGAATAGAATTTAAGATTTTTTAAAAAATATACTTTATGTGCTTTTCTTTTGTTAAAGCTGTAGGGAGTGAAGGTCGCGGTACGAACCTGCGACGTTTGGGCCTGTAGCCGAGTAATATACCGATCAAGCAAAATGGACCCTTCAGCTCGAAGGATATTATCTGGCTTATAAGGATGACGCTACAAAGCCTTCTCTGAACAAATAACATACAATTTCATTAAAAACAATTTGTATACAATACAATCTGGAATATATAATATGCATAGCTGACAATTGAAAGGCTGATTGCAACTTTTTTCCGGCAATTTTATCTTCCTTTATTATCAGAAATTTCGATTCAATTTTTTTTTAAATCTTAAGTTTAGATTGAACAAGACTCAGTAAACATAAGCATTATTTTCTTAAAATGACTTTTTTCTAAATTTATATTATATTTTCAAGTGTAAGTATTTCAGTTTTTTTTTTTAAATATCTCTCTAGAATAGGAGGTAGGGGGAAAGAAGCAGAAGAAATTTTATGTTATTCTGGTAATTTATTTAACTTCATTTCAATTAAAAATATTTTTTTAAATAAATTTATAGCATAAAGAATAAACGAATATTTTAAAGACGAACATTATAATTTGTTTCCTGATAAATTTTGAACTATACAAAATTAAAAAAATAAAACAAAACCGAATAATTTTTTGTACCACATAGCCCTGCAGACGCCCAAATCATATCGCCAAAGATACTTTTACAAAAATAAAAATACTGGTCGAAGTGCTCAATCTAATGAAAATAATCAAAGACGAAATACACTAAACCATGTCAAATAATCAACAAAATAACGAAGTGTTAGTGATAATGTGTTTATTACTTCTCATTAGCAAGAAAGTCTAAGTGATAAAACATGGTTGTTGGACAGTGGAGCGTTTTTTCATATGCCCAAAGACAGTATGTGGTTTGAAAAAATAATACTTGAAACAAAGGACATTTATTTAGCAGGTGAAGACTATAAAATTTGTGCGAGGGAATCTGAACTTTTAAAACAAAAACTGTGAGTAATAATCCGACAAATTTAATAATTTCTAATGTTAGCTATGTTCCTGAATTAAGATATAATTTATTGTTACTAACTTTTTTTGATGGATAAGGTTGTAAAATTAAATCCAATAATAATTGTGTTTTGATTTTTAATAAAGATAATAATTAAGTTACTAAAGCATTTAAAAATAACATGAGATTAGAATTATATTTAGAACCATTGTATAATTCAGAGTTACTTTTCTAAGCAATCCTCTAGAAATTTTGAGATTTGTCATTACAGGTTATTTCATTTAAATCCTAGGTATATGCTTAAAATAAAGGATTATATTAATATTAATGATATGAATGATTTTAGACGTGAAACTTGCAGTATAAGTAAGATAACCAGAAAAGACTCATCTTAATATTGATGTAAATTAAAGTTCTGAAATTCTTGAGTTGTATGGTCTTATTCAACCTGAATCATTTGGTGGTGCAAAATATTTCATGGTATTGGTGGTTGATTTTTCTGGGCTGTATTTTACTTATTTCTTAAAAAAGTAAAAAAAAAAAAGGAGTGTTTAATACAATTTTGCAGTTTAAAGCCAAATATGAAAATCTAACTGATAAAAGAATGCAAAAATTAAGAACTGATAATGGCTTAGAATTTGTAAATGAGCAGCTTGATACTTATCTTGCTAATTCAGGAATATTTCATGAAAAAATTATTCCATCCAATTGTGAAAGTAACTGTAAAGCTGAAAGAACGAACCGCGTCCTTTTAGAAAGGGCTAGATCATCATTATATGGAAGTGAGCTTCCATGAAAATTTTTGGGTCGAAGCCATTAATTGTAGCACCCAAGTGTCTATTGTAACCCCACAATAAGGAAAAGAAAAAATACCCATTGAAATTTGGTTAGGTAGAAAACCAAAATTAAACTATCTGAAAAAATTTGGCAGTGTGGCTTATTTTCTCGTTCTGAAAGTCACGAGAAATAAATTTGAAGTTCCATCAAGACGTGCTATAATGGTAGGATACGCCAGAAATAAAAAAAGAGTTATCGAATTTATGACATTTAAAGCCGAAATATAATAGAAGAGAGATCAGTTAGATTCAACGAATCTTTAAAGGTTAGTAGTTATATGGGGAATTGCCATAAGCGAGATAAATTAAAAAACAATAAGTGAAATATCTAGTTTAGACATTCTGCCGAATCGGTAGAAAATGAGAGTAGTGATTTATCAATTGTAACGGGTCGCGTCAGACACCGCTATAGGGGATGAAAACGAAATACCATATGTTGAGTCTAGTAGTAATATCGTAAATCAGATGTCAGACGTTCGGAAAGGCTCACATCTAAATAAATGTTAGCTAGTGTAGCTCATAAAATTCCGAATACATACTCAGAAGCAAAAAATATTGCCAATTGGAAGAACTGGGAAATAGCAATGAAAAATGAATTGGATTTGTAGCTAGTGAAGGTCGCGGTACGAACCTGCGACGTTTGAGCCAGTAGCCGAGCGATATACCGTTCGAGCAAAAGGGACCCTTCAGCTCGAAG
>JAOUZG010039538.1:496342-538962 GCA_026289955.1 Argiope argentata
AGCGATATACCGTTCGAGCAAAAGGGACCCTTCAGCTCGAAGGATATAATGTAGCTTATAAGGCTGACGCTACAGATTCATTAAAAAACTCGAAGTTTGAGAAATAGTAAATAAGCTTGCAAAAACAAAATTAATAAAAAGCAATTGGGTATATTCTTTGAAACAAGATAACTCTGGTGAAACAAAATATAAAGCGAGACTTGTAGCAGCAGGTTTTAATCAAATAAAAAATAAAGACTATTCTGAGTCTTATTCACCGGTTGTAAACATCGAATCTTTCAGAATGTTAATGGCACTTGCATTGAAATTATATTTATTTTTTTAAGTTCTTTGATATTAAAACTGCGTATTTATATAGTGAAATTGAAGAAACTGTTTACATGTTACCTCCACCCGGTTATGAAAAATTAATTGGAGATGGAAAAAGTTTGTAAGTTGCGACAGAGTATTTATGGCTTACCTCAATCTGGTAGAAGCTTGTATATGACTATAAAAGATAAATTAGAAAAAATTGGATTGATGCAACTGGCTCCTGACAATTGTAACTGTTCTGTTATTAAAACTGTTGGTAAAAATATTTTTATATGTGTATGTATGTAGATGATTTAGCAATTTCTTCTAATAATGATGAAATGCATCAATGTATTGTAAATAGTATCAAAATTATATTTGAGTTGCATGAGAACAAAACTGGTAAGTTTTTAGGTATAAAAATTGATAAACATGAAAATGGTATTAGTTTATGTCAGTCAGAATATATTGAATTATTCTTGGTTAAATATAATCTAGAAAAATGCAAAAAAGTTAAAATTCCAGTTGTAAAAGGAGAAGATGAGTTTCCCTTTCACAAATGAACTGATTAACATCACGATATATCAAGAATTGATTGGTGAACTTTTATATTTAGCTAATAGAACGTGACCAGACATTCCCCGTAATTTGTAACAACATATGTATTTGTCACAATTTAATCATAAACTAGAAAAAATGCACTATAATTTGGCTAAAAGAGTACTAAGATATTTAATAGATTCAAAAGATAAAAAATTATTTTATGACAGTAAATTTGGTTTTCTTAATGCAAGTTCTGATGCTAGTTGGAGGAATGCAGAAAATGGCAAATCTTTCTCTGGTGGTGTGATTTTATTAAGCAATTTATTAATTTCTTGGAAATGTCACAAACAAAAAAGTGTCAGTCTGTCAACATGTGAAGTTCAGATATTTGTTGTTTCTGAAATATGTAAAGACATTATTTGGACTGTAAATTTATTAACCCTTTCGCGACGGCGCGCCTGTGCCACTCTTCGCTATTTTTCGCAACAGAGTGACTGACTATACTTCGCCACGTTTTCGCCGCCGTATCTAGATGACGTCAGCCTCTGTGGACGAAAAAGTGGCTGCCGTATATATACGGCGTCAACCTCTGTGGACGAAAAAGTGGCTGCCGTATATATACGGCGTCAGCCGCTGTGATGCATCAAGTGACTGCCGTATATATACGGCAACCGTCGCGAAAGGGTTAACTGAGTTAAATCGTAAACAATTTATAAATGATGCTGTAACCTAAAACTCGGATAGTCAAGCAGCAATTCAGTGTGTGGTGATTGTTATATCAGCCCATTAATATCCTTCGAGCTGAAGGGTCCCTTTTGCTTGATCGGTATGATACTCGGCTACTAACCATAAGATTTGGAGTTCGGGCCTAGCGCTATCCGCCCTAAAAGTGTATTAAGTGCACCAGGTCTTCAAATAAATCAAGACATATGAGTTTTTTTTTTATTTTATGAAAGATTTGTTAGAAGACATTCTAATTAAATTAGAATATGTTCAAACACAATGGTTGATTGCAGATTTTCTTACAAAAACTGTAAATGGAGAAAAACTAAAATATTCTGTGAAAAATATTTCATTAATTTTTAAATTTTTGTATTGTTGTCTGAATTTAATTTTATGTGTATTATTACAAATGCTCTAAAAATATCACTCGCAGGGGGGTTGGGATGAAGCGAGCGGTCTATTTTTCTCGCGCTAGAATATCTGTGTGATTGGGCTTCTGTGGCTTGATTCAAGAGCACATTCCTCCCGCGAACTTCTGAACAAGATGCTGTGGGCTTAACCGTCAATATGTGCCCGTTTCTTGTCTGTGTCCAATAAATGTGCTGTCTCCGAGAACCATGTTGATATTTATTGAAAAATAGCAACACTTTCTCCTTCAAGAAAACCGACAAAATTACTTAAATACATTGAAAGGTTTGCAATTTATATTCTAAAGAGATACTTTTAACATAAATTTTTACTTTAAAAATTAAAAATATCCCTTTTACCCTAAACAGTCAGAATATTAGAGACAGATAATAATAATTTTAAAAAACGCCCATGTTTGGTAAAGTTGAATATAAATTTTGTATTTCTATTTAATTAGCATTTTTAATATCAACGAAAAGAGAACAATAGGATTTTAGTATATCTTCTTTGAACTTAAAATGATATTCCGAACAAGTTTTGAAAATAAAATGCAATCTATACCTATCTGAAATAAAGATAAAACAAATTATGCAAGAGTTGCCATTCTTGAATCGGTAGAGACTCGCCCTATTGATAATGATGGGACGAAGCAGAAATTGAATCTTATCTCTGGACGGCTATTATCCAACCATTCCCGTTCAAGAGCTATTGTTCGGATGTAGCTATTCCGTTCGCGAACTACTGTGTATATCTTACTAGGCTCATTTTCGAAAGAGTGTGTGGAACTTGCTATTCTCGTTTGCATGCCTCTTAAGCCTAGTTCCTACGACCTGCGAATTTACAGACGGGGTACGCGTTCCTCCGTGTTACCTCTCTTGCGGATTTTTGGGGTCCTTTGATGCCTGGAAACTTTACCGACAATTTGCAGGAAAACTCCGAGAGCGTCCAGAGACATCAAAGCACCCCAAGAAACCGTAAGAGGGATAAAACGGGGGAACGCATGGCTCGTCTGAAGATTCGACGGATCTTGGAAACTAGGCTGTAGATTTGTGGTTTGTACACAGAAAGGACGAGAAGAATGGCGCTCCCGCAAAAGGATTGTGTATCGCTTGCACTTACTCATTGAATAGAGTTATATCGGAGCCTCTAAGAGCAATAAAAATTTACAGAAGAAAAAGCACTCTTCTCAGTGGCAACGATTAAATTTACTCAAGCATTAAAATGGCTGCCATATTATAAAGATTACCTTTGTGTATAAAGTCCGGCTCATTGACAACGAACGGCATTAGATAATCCATCAATTTCATTGTTAAACGGACACTCCATGTCTCTGATAATAAAATGGGGCTTCCGCGAAGAGATGCTAACGAACGAATGATTGTTTTGTTAAATAATTCGGCGTTTTAGAAGAATGTTGAAAATAATGAATGCAATGATAGAAATTTACGCCTAAAAATTGACTAAAAAGGAAACATATGTAACTTTGCCAAATCGAAAACATTTATAAATATTTAAATTTTTGATGCGTTTCAATACTAATTTAATCTAATAAATTGAAGTAAAATTTTTCTAATTCATGCCCTTATTTAACTTTAATAACTTGCTTAATGTATTTAGCAGAAATGAAGCAAAATATGCAAAAACTATTTTAAATTCACGCTTAAATAGATATCAATAATATTTAGCTCTTTCACTAATATCAGGTTTACACTCGGCCAGTTATAAGACTACAAGTAGGCAGCGCATGTGCAGGAAGGTTAAAAAATATTGTTCGGTCGATGGCAACTAATTATCTCAATTGGACAATTACATTTCTCTGCACTGAATTTTTTCTTACTGCGCATGTGTTTTCAGAATTTGGCTATTTTTTGGCTAAAAAAAATTCACGATTTATCAGATTGTTTCCGACTTTTTTTGTTCTTTCTGATGCGAGGTTGAGTTCCGTTTTCATTTTAATTGCCGTTTTTTCTATAGCTTTTTTTTTAAATTGACGTATGTTGATATGTTCTTTAATTTTCCCCCTAAGTAAATATCCATCATTTTAATACGATACGCAGTGAAAAAGAATTATTCAGAGACACCAAAACGGCAATTTATAGCCAAGGAATGTCTGAATCTGTCTTATGAAATTATTTCAAACATAAATGTGTCCCTTTCTATGCGTACGCTGCCTACTTGCCGTCTTACAACTGACAGAATCCGGAATTATTCCCAATTCCGGGTTTATAAAGTATAATTATTCTCAAAATCTTTTAATAGTACAACTGCTTTTAGCGTATGTTACATACCTACTATGTGGTCATTGTGTTGACTGAATAGTTACTTGGATATTTTAAATGCTTACTATATAGCAACTTTTTAATGGTTTTTAAAGGATCATATTCATTACTGTCCAACTCCGCAGTCGTTCCGAATGGGTGAAGAATTTGTCGATGAAACTCTTCATTTCTAGCCGAAGGTGCGCGGGGGGGGGGGTGACAAGGGCTGAACGAAGGAGGCAATTGCCACCCTGTATTTGTATGTGAGATACAACAAGGAAAAATGCAAAAAAAAAGTATGATGCATCTGGCATCGGAAAACATTATAGAAAGTGAAATGAATTTATGATAATACAATAATGGAAGCTGTTACGAGAATCAAATAATTTAAAAGTAAAAAAAAAAAAGAAATGCAATATCATTCATCCAAAAATTATTCAATTTTTAATTAAAAAAAAGTTTTACAAATGATTTTTATTTTTAAAAAAAATCTTGAATTATTCATTTCACCAAAACATAATTTAATTGTCGTCAGTTTATTATATTCAATATGGGTTGGCAGAACAACTTTAGATAAAAAGTTTTAAAAGTATTACAGCTTTAGTAAAACGTTTTTATGTTTTTGCTGGAATGTTTGTTTTTTCTCAAATTTTTTAGATCTTTGCTGGAATGTGCGCCAGAAGAGTTATCTAGATCTGAGAAAAAAAATATGGTTACAGCTTCTACATTTCAATGATTTCCTTTTCGTATGTGTCGACAGATGTTAATGTAAACTGAGATGTTCAAACAATGTTGAATTTCAAATATCCCATAAATAAGGGCTTTTTTTGTATGTGCCCGCATATGTATTTATAAATAATCCAGAAAAGTAAATACTTTGTTACAATGAACCCATCAATGGTTTCTCTTTCATATGAGCGCATTAATTCTTCTTTGAACATGTTATATTATAAGAGTCTCATTTACAAGTTTTTCTCTTTCTTATGACACTGAAAAGTATTTTTTAAAATTGAATCTGTCTGAAAGGGTTTTATAAGAAAACTAATGGTCACTCTTAGGTATGCTTCCGTGAATAATTCTTTAAATTCAAGTGGTAAACAAATGTTTCATGAAGCCCCTCAAATTCGTCCGGTTTATCTTCCTCATGAAGCTGAAAATGTCTTTTTAAATTCGAGGTAACAGAAAAGGCTTTACCATGCATCTGGCATACATAAGGCTTCTCCTTAGTGTGTGTCCGCATATGTTTCTGTAAATTGCCTTTTAAAGAAAAGGCTTTACAACACACGTCACATGCATAAGGTTTATCTTTCTTATGAAGCTGAAAATGTCTTTTTAAATTCGAGGTAACAGCAAAGGCTTTACCACACAACTGACATACATACGGCTTTTCTTTAGTGTGCGTCCGCATATGTTTCTGTAAATTGCCCTTTATAGAAAAAGCTTTACAACACACGTCACATGCGTACGGTTTCTCTTGCGTGTGCGTTCGCAAATGCACTTTTAAAAACCAATAGTTCGAAAATGCTTTACTACAGATAACGCATGCAAACGGTTTCTCTTTCGTGTGAGATTTTAAATGTATGTTTAATTCCGTTTTAGTATAAAATGCTTTACTGCAAATGTCACATGCAAAAGGTTTCTCTTGCGTATGTCTCTGAATATGAGCATGCAGAGTGGAGCTGTGAGAAAATGCTTTACGACAAATATTACATAAGTAAGGTTTCTCTTCCGTATGCGTGAGTAAATGCTGCTTTAAAAGAGCGTTCCTAGAAAATGAGTGATCGCAAATATCGCATGCATACGGCCTTCTCCCTTTCTTATGAATCCATGAATGATCATTTAAGATAGCCTTAGTAGAAAAGGCTTTATGACACACTTCACATGCAAACGGTCTCTCTTTAGTATGTGTCAATAAATGTGTTCTTAAGTTATTCATTCTAGTAAATGCTTTATGGCACACTTCACAGGCAAACGGTTTCTCATTAGAATGTATGAACGAATGTGTTCTTAAGGCATCCTTTCTAGTAAATGCTTTATGGCACACTTCACAAGCAAACGGTCTCTCATTAGAATGCATTCGTGAATGTATTCTTAAAGCATCCCTTCTAGTAAATGATTTATGGCACACTTCACAAGCAAATGGTCTCTCATTAGAATGCATAAATGAGTGTGTTCTTAGGGCATCCCTAGTAGTAAATGCTTTACGGCACACTTCACAAGCAAACGGTCGCTCAGTAGAGTGCATAAATGAATGTTTTTTTAAGGTATCCCTTCTAGCGAATGCCTTATTGCACACTTCACATGCAAACGGTCTCTCCTGAGTGCGAGTCTCTTTATGTTCAACTAATGTAGACTGACGAGAAGGTGCTTCACAGCAAATCTCCCACATGTATGGTTTTTCTTCAGTGTCACTTTCTAAATGCGACATGAAATTTGACAAATGAGAACAAGTTTTATCGCAAATTTCGAAAGCATCAGGCTTTTCTTCTGTATGCAAGTCTTCTTTTAGAATTTCCTGCCGAGAAACCGTTTGGTTGCATAAATCGTATGGCTCTTTCATCGTACTCATATGCTTTGCAAAAGAGTTTCCCTTTATGTTTGGATGGAAAGATGCGTTTTTGCACTTGCTTGGAGTGAATATACTTTAATATTTAACTTATAAGAATAAAATTTCATTTTTCTGCATGCGAATCAAAATATTCGCAAAGATATGTAAAAAAAATTGAGAATATTTGCTAATCTAAAAATTTGAGCATATGAAAATATTTGCTTTTTTCTTTCTTTCCTTGTTTTGAATTCCAAACAACAAATATCATATTTAACAGGCGGGTTCACTACATCTGAAAGATTGGATTCTTGTCGTCGACTCTTTCTTTTGGAAAGGTGCGATGCCTCTGCTGCCATTCTCGTTTATTGCAATTACATCATCCAGCAGGCTTCCTCCATCAGCGAATTCAAAATCTAAATTTTAAAAAAATCATTTTTACATTAAAAATTTTTTTTAAAAAAAAAGGTCAAACATTTACATAACTTTCAAAAGATCTAGAGAATTAAAGAGTAAAGAAAATACAGGGAAGGAGATGATTAGAATATAATGCTCAGATTTGAAAGGCTTCGTCTTCGTCATAAATTTAAAAAAATATATCAAATTAAACCTCAGAGGTCACTTTTACGAATTACTCTCCGTTTTATATTGGAAACTGCCAGCTTCATCAATTCAGCATGCCCGAAAGAAGTTTTTTTTTAAAAAAAATCAATGCTTTCGTGTTGTACTGTTAAGAGTTACTGAATTTAACTCCTTAAAAGGTCACTTTTACGAATTACTTTCCAATTTATATTGGAAACTGTTTGCTTCATCTGTTTAGCATGTGTGAAAGAAGTTTTTAAAAACTCAATACTATCAGGTTGTACTGTTTAAAATTACTAAATTTGACTCCCTAAAAGAACACTTTTACTCACCGATTTATATTGGAAACCACTTGTTTCATCTGTTAAGCATGTGTGAAAGAATTTTTTTAAAAAATCAATATTACCACTTTTTTAAAAATTCAATACCCTTATGTTGTACTTTTTAGAGCTATTAAATTTAACCCCTTAAAAGGTTTCAGGAGCCTGGAGCTTAATTAATAATTTTTCACTGCTCTGAAGTTTTCGAATATATGACATTCTATTGACATCTCGAGAAGCATATCCATCTGTACAAATTGCCAGGAGTTTCTAGAATAGGCTATTGACAAGCGGGAAAAGAATACACTTTTTACAGGATGGTTATTGAAGTTGCTGAAAAAATTTCCCTGACTAAATTTTCAATACTTCCTTAACTTAGCTGCTAATCCTAATTATTTCCTGATTTTCCCCGTACTCAGAATCAAGTATGTGTACAATATACTTTATTAAAACATCTTTATGTGTTATTTAATATAAAAATAATTTTTCATGAAATTTAATATAAAAAATTTAATGAAGATCCAAAGAAAAACAAAACCTTTTAAAAATTACATGTTTATATGGAAAAAAAATATATATTTTTTTTTCAAGAATTTGATAAGAACTCTTGAAAAAAAATTGAAAGTACATACCTCCTCTTTACAACAAAAATTAAATTATGTTAATAGTAACTTTATTATAATCCTTATTCAAAATTTCAAATAATTCAATAATTAGTTATTGCTCTTTATATAAGGGCCAAAATAGCATGCTTCAGTATGAATACAAAAACAGTATGATTACACGCACCTAATACTATATATTTTAGAAAAGGTTTAAACAAAATCTCTCAAAATATTATTTAAATCCTTCCTTTTTAATAATTCATACGAAATTACTTTTTCTAATAAATGCTTGAGTTTTTAATAATGAATAAAATGAATTTCATTTCTTTTACAATTGAAAATAATGCTAGATATAAGATATTAATTATAATAACTCAAATAAAAACTTCCTAACTATTATAATTATACTGTAAAAAATCACGAATAATAATTATTTATTTTGAAAATTAAAGATCAACTATTATAGTAAAAAAATACTTCTTTTAAAACAACCAATCCTGCTGTGAGTGAATTTTAAAAAAAAATTTAAACCATTATTGTTTTAGGTTTACTTTTAATTGCTTTTAATTCTTTAAGTTGATACTCTGCAAAGTTACAGATCCATTTAAGGTTTTGAGTTGACGACAGATCAAACCTAAATTAACTCTCTCTGTCAGATGTGAAAAGCGACCTTCCCGAAGAGTCCAGTTAGAGTAGCTACTAGCAACATTCAACAGCTTTCTTATCAGCTCTTCTTATCATTATGAAATTTTGAAAAGTTGCCATACACTGAAAGAAAATCATCCCTGGTTGCTGTTGCTAAGATCGTTTTGGCAACATGAAGTTTCGGCTACAAAAAAAATGATAGTGGAAAATCGATTATCACTAGCATGTTCTTGTCCACAATCTTCCCCTAATTGTTAGATATTTTTTAATGAATTTACCTGATTTTTCCCATTTCCGGTTTTGTTGACATCCTGTTTTAGGTAAACAGCCATTTAGACTTAAAAAATTGCTTTTGTGTAATTATTTTTTTAACTCTGTGATACTAACTTATCTCCAAAACCACAATTTCCTGGGATTTTCAAGTCATGAGAGGTCAATTTTTTGGAGAAACAGACCTCTCACAGAATCCCTGCTTGAAGGTGATCCTTGAAAACGTCTTCAGGCCGGATTCAACACACACACACACACACACACACGCACACGCACACGCACACACACACACACACACACACACACACACACATCCTTTTCTTTTTGGTTTTTGCATTAAACACTGAATATTTATTGCTAATTTGGCTCACCTAAAAAAATAGTGATTGCAAGCTCATGCTAAAAAATAGCCATTTAAAAGAACATATTAAAAATTTAAACGTACTAAAATACGGGGCAAAATTAGATAAAGAAATAAAAAGAACTGAAACCATTTCCAGAGACGATCTTAATCTCTCACTAATAAGCCGGCCTGAAAGTTCGATTCTAGTGGGCTGGTTTCTGCTTCGTATGATGCGTGCAAAATGTAAAGCGAGTTATCATCAAGGATGAAGACTGGAAGGAGAAATGTCAGCTATTCACTCAGGGCATATCTAATTGCAAATAATTTCAAGGTTGATCTATTAAACGGTTTCTTCCTGAAAATTCCTTACATCATTTTTAATGGCAATAAAAGTATTTTATAATGAAATACAAAGTATGTATAAAGGAAAAATTCCAAATTAATAAAAGAAATATACTATGCAGAAAGAATGTTGGACTGCTCTGTGACGAGATAGTAAGAATACTCAACATCCAAAACATTATTCCATTAATATTAAACCAGATTCAGCCATTTTACTCCCACTCCTTTCCACTTAAGAGCCCAAAATATAAAGATGTAATGGAACTAGCTCGCAAATACGTGCCACAAAATGATGTGTAGTTCTATGATGGCCTACAACCCGACGATACAGCAGATGAGTCAGATCTTACAGAGAGGAAGTCTAATGATTAATGGGAATATAAATTTTTGTAATACTTGCGTATTAGACCGTCTTTCGCAACGACCGTCAAAAGTTTAGTAAAACTCATTGGCAACAGATTTAAATTTGGCGATAAAGATCAACGGATTACACCATTGCTGAATTGCCATAATTGGCAGTTTAGCAACTCATTGGCGATAACTTCAAATTTGGTAGTAAAGTTGGGCGGTCTAATACGTTAATACCCTTTTTGTTTTTAAAACCAAGTTGTGTATATTTTTTGTTAGTTTACTTTAAATAAAATACTATTATAGTAAATAGCATTTTTACTGTGGAATATTTTCATACAAGTAGCAAGACCAATTATTTGGTTGCAAGAAAGAGGTGGCTCCAACATTCCAATATGCGCCACATCATCTAGAAAATATACTTTTGAGTGAAAACACTGTCATAATATGTAGGAACAATTAAAATTATTTTTCAAAAGAAAAATCGTCATACAATTTGAAATTTAAAATTTTCAAACGTTTCTTACGGCTTTCTGCAAACTTGAATAATTGCAGCTATCCCCTTTTTGCAGCAAACCCCTCGATTCTAGAAGTTTAATAGCCATAATAGAAAGTAATGCACATTGATATTAAATTATATTCTAATATTTACAGTTTTTTGCGAAATACAATTAGTAAAAATGCGCTTATAATATCATTAAATAATAAATAGAGGTTGCGTTTTACAAAATGGTGATAGTTAAAACTAAAAGAGAATGAAAGGGGATTAAAAAAAAAACTATAATCTTTTGAGAGCGAGATTAATTATTTAAAAGTAAGAAATCGAAAAAAACTGGATGATGAGGTCATTTCATAGAAACGACAAACAAAAAGCAATTGATAATAAATTTAATTAAATATCTTAAACAGCACTGGCAAAACAAACCTCAAATGTCATGGGTCAAATGACTCGCTATCTACCAATGAAAAAACGAATATTTCTTGCCTTCAAATTTCGAAAATACCAAAACCTCCAAACTAAAACAACATCATGTTCTCACATGATAATAAATGTGATAGTTTAGATTTGTTTCAGAATAATATTCAAGAAAGACGCCATCTCACATAAAGACAAGATAATATTACAAAGGATATTTTCAAAATCCAGAAAAACCTTCATCAATTCAAAATGTTTAAAATTCAATGGTAAAGCTAATTAATCCTATAATAGTCTTCATCTTTCTTGTACTGTCATAATAAATATTTTTGGGCATATACATACAGAATGAAATTCATGTTAGATGCAAAATAAAAATCAATTGATCTGTTCAGTGTCTTTTTAATTTATAAATAAATTAAAAAGTTCTTTAGGTTTTCAATTAGAAATTGAGGCATAGAAATTTTTGCTTATGACATTATTTGAGGAGAATTTCCAACAACTTACTTTTCAACAGTATTTATTATCAATATACTATCTTCAACTAATAAAAAAGTATTTAATAAAAATTTATTCCATTACTTAATTTATATTATGAGATAATAAGTGTGTATTATTATTGTTATTAAATATGATATTATTAAGAGAACATAATTCTTATCAAATATTCACATTTAAAAACTGATGAATTTTGTAATGAGTATATTTTTTAGGTCCTAAATATGTAAAACATGAAGCTAAAGCCTTTTGAATGCTAAAAAAACCTCACTTTAATTATAAATTTTATTATCTTATTTTAATATATTTGCTATGATCTATTTATAAACTTCCTAATGGCAAGCAATATTTATGAATTTACTATACTCATATATGGTATATTAAAATTCAAAAACAAATGGGAATGTATTAAGTTATCAGTTTCAGAAAAAACATGTTATATGCATATATAAGTAAGTTAAGAAACGATAACCTTTGGATCAGTTATAGAATAAGATTTAGTAAGTAAAATATATTCACAAGAGTATTATTGCATTTTATCTTCTTTTCATATTCATATTTTCAACAAAATAAAAATTCTATTACGTGAATCTTTAACTCCAAGGGAAATATGGCAAATTAAAGCTAGTCCATTTAATTTATAAGAGAGCACAAAATGTTTTTGGTAAACATAGAAAGACATACAAAAAAAGAAAAAGACACATTAAAATTGAATAAATGAAAAATACAACTTAATAAGAACAAAACAATATGTTTCAAATCAGTTTCAAATTTGTATATTATATATTATATTAAAAATAATAATGTTTTTGTAATATAATTTTAAATTATATTACAAAAAATTCAGCATCAAAATACATAGAAAAATAATGTTTTTGAGTGATATTATAATTATAAAATTCAAATATTATATAATACAAAAATTACCAAAGTATACATAAAGTGAAACAAAAATGAAGTGATTAATTGGTATATTATTGAGTAAAAATTAAAAATTTCCACTTCTCAACCATTAAAGAGCACTTTTTGGAAATAAAATTTGCTAAGTTATTGTTCAGATTTATTTTAGATAAAAATCATTTATATAGCCTTACATAAAAATATATGAAATTAACTTTCATATCAATCATATCTTTAAACATAAACTAGCAGAAAAGATAGGCTTATGATAAAAAGAAATCATATTTGTGTTATTCTTAAAAACAATATTTTACCATAGTAAATTTATTATTTGAAAGACACTTAAGAGTTAAATGCATGCCAGTATTTAATCACAGACCACCCTTTAACAGGTTATTTTGAAACTAAAATTTGAATGAATTCATTAAAGGGAAATTCTTTGATGCAAAACAATAATTTATGCATCAAAAGACACATTATTAGGTGCTTGCATGTATATTAATTAATGACATATAATTGCACATATATTTTGATTTCAATGATTTAAGAGTGACGATTTTGGTGTCAATGACAAATAACAGCCTGAAGGGGGAAAAGAATTGGAACCCTATGAATTGCAAGACATACTGGACAAAAATCTGAAAAAGTTGTAGAAAATGAAGAAACTTATTTTTATTGATTGATATTGTACCAATTTTTCTCAATAAATGCTTTTTTAAAGTGAAAAAAAATGATGAAAATATAAGCAAGCCCCTGAGTTTGCATTTGAGTGGCATTTCCTTAACATAACTTTACAGTATTTATTCGCCCAATGCCATTTCAAGCATAAATGTTTTTTTTAATGCATGTAATGGATTAAAATCTAAAAAAATGTTTCCTATAATTATTTTATAATATATGAGTTTGCATAGCAAAGATTTATCTCATTAGTATTGAATTTTCAAATAACTGTATAATTTAGATTTTCATGTCATAGCAAATTTTAAAATTTATAATTGCTAAAATATGCATTTCAAACCATTCTAAAAGGCAATAAACAAGGAAGAGAAAACTAGTAAAGTGCAGTGCTAACCAGAGATTAATATAAATAAATTAAAAACTTGCACGAAAGTATTCTCTAGTTTTCCTTTAATCCAATAAAATGTAACAGAGTAAACATTTATTTCTCGCTGACCTATCATCACACTTAAATAAGTCGATTTATGGCAGAACACTTCAGGAAACAGAGATCATTTTGCGAATACATACTTTACTGTGGATGGTCGCCAATGGTTTACGCCAAAGAGTAAATAAAGCAAGCGCTAGCTCACCGCTTCGTCTCTTTCTGTCAGTGCTATGATTCGTTGATCTGTTAGGTGTGAAGTGGCTCTTTTGCATCCGCCTTGGCATAGAGTTCACAATGATATTCAAAAGAATTTCGCTGTAAAGTGGTTTTGTGCCACCGCAAACATATATATAAACTTTTATTAATACAAATGAATAATAAAACTTTAGATATGTGTTAATTAGTAAATTGATTATTCATATAGTTAAACGTTTTTTTAAAAATAAATTATTAATTAGAGTTACAGTGAAAATTTCATAAGGCAGACAGCATCTACACAAGTAATCAACATTAGTAATTAACTTTTATTGTGATTATGTTACACGGCTACAAACCAGAACATTGCAAGTTCAGTTCTAGGTCAATTTGCATCTGCCACAGTACTGATCTCCAAAATTATTTAGTAAAACGAATGTAGCGATTGAAGGTCGCGGTACGAACCTGTGACCTTTGAGCCTGTAGCCGAGTAATATACCGATCAAGCAAAAGGAACCCTTCAGCTCGAAGGATATTATTTGGCTTATAAGGCTGACGCTACAGTACTCCCCTATCAGTGGGTCGGACGAGAGACGAACGATTTAGAAAGCGCCAAGCGTATGGCCAGCATGCGACTTTGTTGGTGCGTCGAGTTAGCAACGGCTTTGGTGAGCCGAGTAAGAGACGGCTTTGATGCGTTAAGTTAGCGATGGCTTTGTTGGCTGGTAGATGGCGCCACGACTGTTGCAGAAGGTTGCGTTGTCAAGGTCACCAATTTAAGTTTGAAGGTCGCGGTACGAACCTGCGACGTTTGGACCTGTAGCCGAGTAATATACCGATCAAGCAAAAGGGACCCTTCAGCTCGAAGGATATTATCTGGCTTATAAGGATGACGCTACACGGATATTGTCATTTAAGAAACGTAAAACAGCAAACTAAAAAGATTAAAATGAAATCTGCTTTGCATATTTCATTGTTTCATGACAGAACATAATTTCTTGAACGGCCAAGCACCACGTGCTTGTGCAAAGTAAATTATATTTTTATTCGTTTTAATTGTTTCATTGAGTGAATCACTTTATTATTACAAACTATCCAAAACACTTTGTTTCGCATTTATTGTTTTTAAAAAATATCACATTTGCTATTTATTTCATTTCATATAATCACGTGCTCAAAATGACATTTTTCTAGGTTTTATTTGCTGTAGTCGTCCACTTATTTTTTTAAATCTGAGCTTTTGTAAATGCATTAGTAACGCGTTATTAAAAACTGACTTTTTTAGAATCTCACGCAGATAATACCATTTTTATTTTTCACGTATGGATTTTTGTTGATGCATAAAAAACTCATCCCCAAAACAACATCATGTTCTGACATGGTAATAAGAATATTATATGCATTATAATATTTCATATAGATATCATTTTTATATTGCATTACACTAGCTGCATCATTTATGGTCCCATCATAATTCATTCATTTTATTTGTTTCAAAATAAAGCAAAAACATATTATTCTATTAACATCTTACGATATGCTTATAATCGATCTTTAAAGACTCTTAAAAGTAGCAATTAATTCATTATTTCACTAAGCTTTAGGGTACACGCCAGTTTTAATTTTTCCATATACGTAAAAATCCAATTAAGACTCACAAGTAAAATAAAATCTTATTTTATGAACTTAGCCTGAAAAAAAGAATAAAGTTGATCATTTATAACTTCCGGGATTGATCATGGAGTATTTGAGCTTTGAAGTTCTTAACCTCCGTTTCTAATAATGTTGAGAAAAATACAGAACATGGGATAGTTACATGATAGATTTTGATAGTGGAGAAAAAATGAAACATCAAACTACCTAATAAAAAAATGAACATTTTGTACATGCAAACCAAACAAAATAAATTTTGAAAACTATGTTGGATGAATGGAAAAAAAATTATTTAATAAAAGTTCACAAAAGCAGTTCGAAGTTGGTACGATGCCTTTCAAGGAGAGGTGATATGTTATTTGAACACTTTACAGTTTTTTTTTCATCAAAAGGGAAAAACGTGACTCAAAAATATATCAAACAGTTAAGGAGATTCCACTAATTTTAACAGACATTGTTTCTGCATATTTTTGCTTTTATTCTATGAATTAAAAATAAAATATCTTTAGAAAGCAATTTGCTATTAACACTAGCAGAAATGCGCGCTTCGTAGACATAATTAAAGAATAAGCTAGTTTTAACATTTCGATATCTCAGCAAAACTTTTTAAATTAACTTTGAAAACTGATTGAAAATTCACATTACGATACAGCTGATGACAGTAAGAAAATAACATTTTTTTTTATCATGTCAGAACATGATGTTATTTTTGAAATGAGGTAGACAAAAATCCGTAGGCGAAAAATGGAAATTTTATTATTTTCGCGTTGCCAACGCATTTACAAAAGCTCCGATTAAAAAAAAAATAAGAAAATGACAACACCAAATAAAACATAGAAAAATGTCGTTTTGAGCACGTGATTATATAAAATGAAATGAATAATAAATATGATATTTTTTTAAACATTAAATGCGGGGCAAAGTCTTTTTTTAAAATCATTTTCAATACTAAATTTACTGATTCAATGAAACAATTGAAATGAATAAAAATATAATTTAACTAGCACGAGCACTTGGTGCTTGACCGTTCAAGAAATGATGTTCTGGCATGATGCATTGAAATATCCATAGCAGATTTCAATTTAATCCTTTTTGTTATTCCTTTTAATTGTTTCATTAAAATAGTCACTCTCATATTGCAAATGATCCAAAAGTCTTTTTCTCGCATTTATTGCCTAAAAAAATATCACATTTCCTGTTTATTTCATTTAATAAAATCACGTGCTCAAAATGACATTTTTCTAGGTTTTATTTGCTGTTGTTATTAACTTATTTTTTAAAAACCTGAGCTTTTGTAAATGGGATGGCAAAGCATTATTAAAAGCTGATTTTTTAAGATGTTCGTGCAGACAATAATATTTATATTTTTCGCCTACGGATTAAAGTATTTATTATCATGTCAGAATATGTTGTTGTTCTGGGATGAGGTTTTTGCCATGAACAAAAATCCGTAGGCAATCTCTCACTCTCTCTCAAAAATCAGCTTTTAATAACATGTTTTCATTCAATTTTCAAAAGCTCAGATTAAAAAAAAAGTTAATGACAACAGCAAATAATAATCCGGAGAGCATGCTTGCTTGAAATGAAATAAAATGTTACAATCGGGCAAGCTCCGCGGTAGGCCACCGAAGTTGGCGACGTGTGACGAGTAGCTTCGTGCCAGCCGGGTAGGTTTGCCAAAGGAATAGTGTGATAGTCCCTGGATCGTACATGAAGTTTCGCGGGCTTTGGGGCACGCACTCACTCCTCTATATAAGGGACGGGTTGCCATAGTTCGTCAATTTAGTTTCCTTTCGGAAGAATAGTGATTCTCTGGACTATCGGATTACTTTTCTCGCTTGTTATTAATGAGCTGTATTTACTTTGCTTTTAACGTTGTATAGTTGAGCTCGCTCTGGCTTACTGTGCTATACGATAGCTTTTTTGCTATCGTATACAATGACAACATGTTACTTGGTCGTTCAAGAAATTATGTCCGGACATGATACATTGAAATATGCAAAATAGATTTCATTTTAATCTTTCTTTTTTTTTTTCTAATACAGATTATTGTTGAGGTTAGAAAACCTCATTCCCAAACCCATATCATGTTTTGGTATTTTTATTATTTGTTTTATAATTTCATATTTTCACTCAAAATTGTGCGAAAAGAATTTTTAAAGCATAACGTTATAAGTAAAAAGTGCATGATAAATGCCCCTCCTTTTTGGTTTCTTTTAAATTAGTAACTTTTATTCGCTATACATTATTTGTTTTTTCTAGATTTTTTCAGGAAATTTTTACTGCCACCTACGCCGGGAGTCAATTTTAGAAACAGATGAGGAACACTTCAGAGGTAAATCCCGTCAGATTGTCTGTAATGCGTAGTGATACACACTACATAAATGGAGGTATCAGTACCTTTTTAAAAATACGTTACTGCGCGTATCGCTTCACGCAGGGTTTACCAGAGAGAACCATGTGGTAATTAGCAGTTACTTGGCGATACGAAAGAAAAACAAATCGGCGACATCCGGATAATCCACAGTAAAATAAGAATTCTCTCCGGAACGATACTTTTAAGTCTTCGGTAAAGTGGAACTGTTTAGAACATTAAGATTCGTCTAAAAGTAGTCTAACAAGAAATATTTGTTTATAAACGCTAACACGGCCAAAGAATAATATCAAGTAAGCGTCAATGAATTTATATATCTTTCTTAGTTGGTTATTTTTATTCTTAAAAATTGTTTGTGTTAAATGATATTCAAAGACTCTTAAAATCAAAATTTTCATATTATTAAAACTTATTAAATGACGTTCGAAAAATGTAATGTATATGGAACTCACCCCCCCCCCTTACCCCAAGAAAAATTAACTTCTGTAACTAGATTCCATGGAATAAATTGATTTCTTTGTTTCATTATTGTAATGCGGAGAGTAATTTTACCTTTATGTTCAATTATTACTTTGTATTCTAAACTCAGAGATTATATATATATATATATATATATATATAACTCATTATTAAATGCATCTTTTCAAATTTTATTAAACCTTGTTGGCATGATATAAAATGCATGGATTAGCAATTGTATATTTTAAAATTTAGTATGCCGAGGAATTGCCAAATTATGTAATTTTTTAAGAAAATTACATGCAAAAGAGTAATTAGATGGCTATATTAATTATTGGATTATTATTTCTTTATAACTTGTTATGTTGTTACTTCTGGCCATGGACAAGCCCCCTGCTGATACAGCAGCAGAATTAAGCTGAAAGGAGAATATCTTGTTTTTGAAATAGTGCCGACTAGGGCCAAGAGTACAACTCAGCTACACACTCATCTACACATTTGCTTACACAGCCCTTTTTAATAGGGGGGCACAGTGACACATCTCACAGAGAGCACACAGAGGAACAACCGGGACTCGAAACAGAGACTCCCAGAACACAAGGAAGACACGCTTCCTCTGTGCCAGAAAGTTGGCCCTTATAACTTTCTTAAGATAATCAAGCTAAAAATATATTTCTACCCTGTACCTTGTGATATATATTTATCTTTTAAAATGTTTCATTTTACTAATATACAGAAAGTACTAATGTATGTAATGTTTCTTTTTACTAATGTATGGAAGTCTTATTTTTTAACTTTATCATAATTATTTACAAACTTAAGATAAACTGACATTGAATTATTAAGTACCTCAATTTTTTATGGAATAAAAATGTAAACAATTTAGTGTTTTCTATTTATTCATAATTAGTTTCAGCACATTAAAGAATTTCACTTACAGTTACTGGTGTTTTAACCACATGCCATTGGTCTGCATAATCAAAATTTTAGTTGTTAAAGAATATATTACCCATACATTTGACTTATTTTATGAAATTAAATTATCTTAAAGAAAACTTTATGCCTAAATTTTATCTTTGTTTTCTTTGAGGATTGAGAATTTTAATTTCATTTTGTAAATAAGTTCTTCTTTCTTTTATTTGTATGCATATTTTTAATTATATTTTAATATATGATATCCCTTATGTTAAATATATTATTAGCCAAAAATACCTTTATCTTAAATAGTTGACTCTGTATTTTTTGTACAATTTAATATAACTGAAACTTTTTAAGCAAAATATGAATATGTAAAAATCCTAAGTCTCAAATTACGTGAAATTTACTTTTTACTCACTATTAATTTGTTAATTTATCTGTAACTTGAAAATTTAATTATTAATATTTGGCATTTTTGAATGAAGTTGTTGACATGTTACTTGATTTGAAACATCCTGTTGATGTTGGTAATTTATTGATTATTTTAAGGGAATTCTTTCATATATTAAATTTTAATCTTGTTATATCTTTTTTTAGAAAGAAATATTAAATGCATTCCATACTTTGTTTTAAATTAAAGACATCTTTTCCATTCTTATATATGTATATCTAAGAATATATTATGGAGTTCTAGCAATAGTTTTTTTATTTTGTTAAAAAAATATAAATAACTAAAAAAGAATTAAATTAAATGTAATAGTATTCATATGAATATATTTTATTTCTGTTTAATGAACATTCGTAAGCAACAGATTGTCCTATTGAAGTAGAAGCACAGGAACTATAATATTCATAGAAATGATGACCAAATGTTACAACATAGTATTTGAAGTAATTTAAAATTTAACTCAAGACATATCTCACTAGTAACTCTTCACTATTTTTATATATTTGTATAATGCATTATGCTTGCTTGAAAATAGTAGTTTAATATATTCATTTTGGATTCATGATTCTCATACACCATCTTTGATTGAATATTGATTTACATATTGAACTTATGAATATCTCTTATTATCTATAAATATATATTTAATTAGTAACGATTGTATAGAATACACCTAAGAAACTCTGCACTTTAAAAGATTATTTAGCTTCAGCATTTTACATTGAAATATGTAAAATATACTTTCAACTAAATTCATCAGTTCTGTAAAGGCATTAAAAAGCAGTCTTACTGCATATGATTAGAGGTGCTGCTACTTCATAGTTCGACAATATTTTTTTAAAAAAAATAATAAAAAATTTTATTACATAATACAGATTAGATACTCAAATAATTTTTTTCATCTTTTCTTATTGTTTGTTGAAGTAAATAAATTGGTTATTGTTTAAAATAAAATTGGTGAAAATTCTCACAAAAATTTTCAGAGAACCAAAAATCGTGATATATCAGTTTTATATCACAAACCATTTAGAATTGTTTTATATGATATTTATTTTACAAACTAAATGAATGAATGAATCGATTTAATGATTTTTATTGAATCATCAAAATGAAATTTATTTCTTATAAATGTTATTTTTAAATATCTACATAGTTTTTTTAGTGAAGTACCAAAAAAGTTTTAATATGTCAGTAGTAAAAAAAAAAAAATGCATTTGCTTGATTTATATATTATAGACATATGGAATTAAATTACAACAAAAATTATCAGCCCAATTCATTGCATTCCTTTTAATTGAATTTTCATCATTTTAAAATATTATACTTAAAAATCTAAACTGTCAGTGTGGCTTCTACTAATTGAAAGCTGAAGATGGAAAAACCACTTTTGAATTATAATAATAAAATAATTTGAACATTGGTGGGAGCATTTTTATGACTTTTTTTTAGAGGCAGTGATTGTTTATGATATTATTTTACTTGAAATTGTTGTTCTTATTTGTATTAATTATATATATGTCTCTTTCTAATTTTAAATTTTCATTCTATAATTCATCTGATTAAGCCGAATTAGATGTATGATTAACTCTGAACATTTTACAAAAATTCCATATCAAAAATATAACTCCACTTTCATTTATACAAAATTTCTACAGGCAAATATTTATAACTATCATTTACCGCTTTCTATATTTTAAAAAAAGAAAGAAAAAAACCCTGTCCAAAACTATATATATATAGACTTTTATTTAATAAAGTTTTACAAATGCAATGTAAAATGATAAATTTACTTCAAATTTTTGATTCAGTTTTCAGTAATAGACTTGTATGCTCAAGCAGCATCCTGAAACTAAAACATTACTTTCATGAATGAATAATATTGTCACATCATTTATAAACAAAATTTATTTAAATTTTATCTAGAATATTTGTTGTACTTGAAGCATTTGAAATTTCTATAAATCCACACATATTTATATAAATATTATATATATGTATAACTGAATCATCTGTTATATATATAAGGAACAGTTCTTTTGGTTCACTTTTCCTTTTTGAACAGAATTGAGGAATCAAGAAAACAATTATAATAATTATTGAGTTTTCACCTTATTTAAAAGTACAAATAAAATATTTGGTGACAATTGGAGAAATGCTATTAATGAGCAAAAACCTTATAGAACTTTATTAGCATGATAATGTTTTCATTTTGATGTGAGCTTCCTAGACAAATATTATTATAATGTTTAGGATAATATAGAAAAATAAAAATAACTGAAACTAAATGGAGTAAAATTTGTTTCTATTTTATGAAATAATTAGAAATTGTTTATATATATGTATTAAAAAATGCCTACATTATCTCAAGTTTTAAAGAATTTTTTGTTTTGAAGTTTACAGTAAATATATTCTGCTAAGCCCTTTTTAGCCTCATTTCAGAATAAAAATAATTTCACAAATGTTATTGCAATACCAAAATATAAGAATGTTAATGAAGGCTTTTTAACACTTCTTCCATTTGAACATTTAAAATCGTTAACAATAAATAAATAAATAAATAAAATGTGAATAAAAAGAAAAATTAAAATCACTTAAATTGCTATATCTGAAAAAAAAATGGAGATGCCATTAAAAAAATTATTTCAAATATATAAAGAAAAATGGATGTTGAGCAAAATAAAATTGATGTGTTTCTTATAAAGGGGAAAAAGTTTTCATATAAAAAATGGAAACTAAGATTAACCTGTTTGTTGTAATGTGGTAGGCTAGAATAATATTTGGAAATTCTTTTCATTATACTTTTCTTGCAAACACATTTAATATTTTGGTGTTTTGTTTAACACATACATTTGAAAAAATGCTGGATTTTATAATTTTCCAGTAATGCAGATAAAGTGTTATACACATACTTTTCTTCAGATTAACTTTTCTTTTATGATCAGTTTTGATGAACCTACAAAACATATTTCTTAATTAGAATAATTATTAAGCTTTCTCTTCTTTTAAAAATACAATAAAATGTTTGTTGACAATTGAAGATGTGTAGTAGCGAGCAAAAATCTTATGGAACTTCATAGACATGATAATGTTTTTGATGTGATAATAGATTGTGTACGCAAAATTTTTAATAATGTGTGGGACAATAGATAAAAATAAAAACAATTGAAACTGATGGAAGTAAAATTTCTATTATTTTATGAAATATGACCTAATTAAAAACTATTCCTATAAGAGTATTCGAAAATGCCTACACAATCCCAAATTTAATTTTTTTTCTAAGCTTCCATTAAATATTGGTACGATCGTAATTTAACCCCCTACTTGGCGCACTTTTCCTAAAATCGCCATACACGAACTTATGTCGTATCTTTCGGAGGAATCATCTGTCCAATGTGAAAGGTAAAAAGGGTTGCCAGATTAGAGAAAATGGGAGTAGCCAGCTTTGACGCATTATCACCAGCTTGCTAAGCTTTTTTTAGCCTCATGTCAAAATAAAAAATAATAATTCCACAAATTTATTACCATACCAAAGCATAAGAACGTTATTTGATACTTTAAAAAAATAACTTTCATTTCAAAATGTTAACAGAAAGAAAGAAATTAAAATGAAGTGGAAATGTAACTGAAATAATTTTAGAACACGCGAAAAAAAAATTAACAAGAAATAAAATCACATTAAGAAAATACGCACAAGAAAAAAAATTGTCTATAAATCAACAAAGTTTCAGCACTTAAAAGAAATAGAGAGATTGGCAATGGATTATTAACTCAAATATTTATAAGGTCGTTTGCACCTAACGCTAATAATATTACGTGGAACTCCACGTTTGAGGCATTCAATAAGTTCGAACGATGTTCACAAAAATAATCTTTTTCATTCATTATTTAGAATAAACATTATACTGTTTACAGATACTATATAAAATAACATTACATTATACTATATGAAGTAATAAATAATTTACACTTACCAAGTTTCTTGAAATGATAGCTCGCGTTGTTGGTTTAATTCCAAAATACAACACACGTCAGATGATTCACGGGAAAATCCTAAAATACATTTCCATAGCGCCATCTAGGAAAGGCAGTTTTTCAGATATCATCGCGAGTATAAGGCAATTACATTGAAACGACCATTTTCACTAAGTTGCCGTAAGAGCTCACCCATATGCAAAAATGACCTACATAGGTGACCGCAAAAATTCTGGTCGAATTTGACATCCTGCCAATGCAACGCCGACGTTGGTGAAATATGGACGAGCGGTAGCCGACGGATGCGAGAATTGGCCAATGAATTGCCGTCGCTCTTGCAGTCTGGGTCTGCAATAGCACATTATACGTTTTACTATACAGTGTGTTTATAATTATTCAAACCCCTCTAAACTCCATTCTGCCTATCGTATTTTCATTTTCTCGAGCTTTTCGAGACTACTACTAAAAAAAAAGTTTAAATTTTGATCACCATAGTGAATTGTAACGCCTTCAGAATGACAAAAAAAAAAAAAAATCTGTCAGAATTATTAAAATTTTCAGTAACAGAACGTCAGAAAAACGGAATAAATTTTCAAAGCGACTTCTGGGATTTTAAGTCATTTTATTTTTTTTTTAAATTTTTTTTTTATTCGAACGATTAAGCCTTCCAAAACTGGGAATTTTATTTTAATTGCCCTACATATTCTAATCAGTTCATAACTATTAATTCTTTTTTCTTTTTTAAGCGCTATAAATCATTTTGGAAGTTAAAACATGTTTGAAGATATTTCAGTAGTTCTGAACCTAAAGACGTTTTAATTGTTTTGTGTTATTTAGATTCTGAAGTTTCATTATGAGGAAACTTGTTGAATGTGTTCCGTGACCCGTGACGAGGGGAGTGGCTGCGGAGTCATCACATCATTCCTACTGAAAGGGGCAATGATAAGACTGTGATTCACGAATCAAGACTGTAAAATATGATCTAAAATTTGGAATCCAGAGACACTAAAGAGAGAGAGAGAGAAAATATTCTTTTGAACATCCACTAAACATTTTAGATCTGCAATATTTTTCCTCATTTTTTTTATCTAATCATATATTACTGAATATTTAGGTTTGTGTGTGTAACAGACAAGTTTTATTCCTATAAATCAAGTAGTAGAATATATTTTCAACAAAGAAATTTAAAAATCCAACTTTCCATTGCAAAATAAAAGAATGCTTTTTTTTTGGTTTACTAAATGCATTCATATGTTTGTACAATTCTATGAAATTTCGTTCACAAATAGAATCGAAAGAAAAGTTAGTTGCTCTGGGTTAATCAGGTTTTTGGGGGCAGAGAATTATTTTGAAAAGCCATTTTCTTATTACTTTCGCGATGGACAAACAATATCCTCATAATATATGCGGTCAAGTTTTATCTCAAGAAGAAATTTTAAAGAAAGATTTGCATACTCCTAACAAAATGAAGTCGCATTCATGCCATATTTGCGGTAAAATATTTTCTTATTACTTCCAGCTAAAAAACCATATACGGACACATACGAAAGAGAAGCTATACGCATGTGATGTGTGTCATAAAGCCTTTCCTCAGAAATCGACTCTCCTTAAACATATTCAGACACATACGAATCAGAAACCACACGCATGTGATATATGCCATAAAGCCTTTTCTGTAAAATCGTCTCTCATTAGACATATTCGAATACATATGACTGAGAAAATGTACGCATGTGATGTGTGTCATAAAGAATTTTATCAAAACTCTCATTTGAAAGTACATTTAAAGACGCACTCTAATTGGAAACCATATACATGTGATATGTGCCACAAAGTCTTTTTTCAGAATTCATGTCTCATTAGTCATATTCGGACACATACGAAAGAGAAACCATACGCATGTGATATGTGCCACAAAACCTTTTCTCAGAAATCAAGTCTCATTAAACATATTCGCACACATACGAAAGAGAAACCATACGCATGTGATATATGCCATAGAGCCTTTTCTCAGAACTCGAATCTCAAAAAACATATTCGAACACATACCAAGGAGAAACTGTACGCATGTGATGTGTGTCATAAAGAATTTTCTGAAAACTCGCATTTAAAGATACATTTAAGGACGCATACCAAAGAGAAACCGTACGCATGTGATATATGCCACAGAGCCTTTTCTCATAAATCGTGTCTCACTGATCATATTCAGACACATACCAATGAGAAACTGTACGCATGTGATGTGTGTCATAAAGAATTTTATCAAAACTCTCATTTGAAAGTACATTTAAAGACGCACTCTAATTGGAAACCATATGCATGTGATACGTGCCACAAAGTCTTTTTTCAGAATTCATGCCTCATTAGACATATTCGGACACATACGAAAAAGAAACCATACGCATGTGATATATGCCACAAAGCTTTTTCTCAGAAATCGTGTCTCTTTAAACATTTTCGGACACATACGAAAGAGAAACCATACGCATGTGATATGTGCCAAAAATCCTTTTCTCAGAAGTCGACTCTCATTAAACATATTCGAACACATACCAATGAGAAACTGTTCGCATGTGATGTGTGTCATAAAGAATTTTCTCAAAACTCACATTTAAAGATACATTTAAGGACGCATACCAAAGAGAAACCGTACGCATGTGATGTGTGCCACAAAGCCTTTTCTCATAAATCGTGTCTCACTAATCATATTCTGACGCATACCAAAGAGAAACCGTACGCATGTGATATATGCCACAAAGCCTTTTCTCAGAAATCGTATCTCTTTAAACATAAGCGAACGCATACGAAAGAGAAACCATACACATGTGATATATGCCGTAAAGCCTTCTCTCAGGAATCGTCTCTCATTACGCATAATCGAACACATATCAAAGAGAAATCGTATGCATGTGATGAGTGTAATAAAGCATTTAAAATAAAAAACGAATCTAACGATGCATTTACGGACGATAATCCATGTACACTTTGTGTTTGCAATAAGTAATGTGCCATATAGAAGTTTCATATTCGGACACATATCAAACAAAATTGATTTTCATGTAGCTTCTGTAATGAAGCATTTTCTGGCTACAACCATTTAAGGATACGTTTGTGGGTAGTTAATGAAGTGAAACCGTTTACATGTTCTGTATGTCGTAAACCATTTTCATTCGTCTCTTATTTAAAGATACATTAACAGGTGCATACAAAAGATTAGCCGCACGCATGTGATGTGTGTTACAAAGTATTTTCTTAAAAAAATCGTATGTGACGAATCATTTGCTGACGCATACAAATGGAAAATTAAATACATGTTCTGTGTGATATAAGGCATTTACTAAAATTGCAACTTCGCTCTCTCATATTAGAGCAAATGAATCACAGACGGCTTTTATGTATCGCGTGTATTGAAGCTTTATCTGACAACAGGTATTTAAGTATACAGTTGCTGGTGCATACGAAAGAAAAACCTTTAGTGTGTTTGATTTGTATTAAGACATGTAATTAGGATTTAAAAAATTATTTACGAACTACACGGGTGATGTATGCCAGAAAGCATTTCCTGACAATTCTTATTTCAACAAACATATTCCTAGACATACGGAAAATATACCGGCGGATGAGTGCCATGTACAATTTTCTTGAAAATAGAACATAAAAAACGCATGGGTCGGCTGATACGAATGTGGGATGTATGTGTACCTGATTTGAATGTGTAACTTGGATAATAAAGAACTTTCTGGCGGCTGGCGTTTAAGAAGTCATTTGTGGCTCCATTATGAAAGATAAACTGTTTAAACGAAACTTCTATATTTGGAAATTTTTCTTGCTCGTGTTTTAAAAATAAATCTACTAAGACATATCATTCCAAAAGCATAAATAAAATAAAAGCGATATATACTTCTGGGCAGTTTAAAGGAGCAAGTGATTTATGTAAAATTGCGTTTCAGACAGCTGACCAATAAAAGTAAATTCAAGTTGAGAGGCCTTGGTAGACCAGGACTCGTTATCTGTACAAAAGACAATACATGCAAGCTCATATTCATACGAAAATTTATGTTGTTTGATGTTTGACCCAAAGAAGTGCAAAACGTTATAAAAGTTTTTTCTCTGAAATTCTGTTAGTCTCTTGCTGTAAGAGTAAAATTTCAGCAAGACATCTTTTGGGTGCCTACGATCGTGGACGACTGGGAGCATGTCAAATTGTCGCCACTTTAGCTGCTGCAATGGTTGCATCTCCCGACTGAAGAAGGCCGCTGTGTGGAAATGCTTTGCGAAAGCATGCCGGGGGGCGTGGTAGGAACACCACACTTTTAGAGGATTGTTATATAGCCGTCTTAGCAAAAAAGAACAGAAATTTAACTCTCGACGAGATAGAAGCAAACCTTGCAACCTTTACCTGTAAGCATGTGTCTGCAAGAACCCTCTGACGTCCATTAAATCTTCGTTCTCGCTTCGACCACATCATCGTCGTGACAGGTTACGCTGGTGTGGGGAACATGTTGGTTGAGATATCCAAATTCGGCTTGGTGTGATGTTCTCAGACGAATCTCGTTTCATTGCGACAAGTGATTCTGGCCACCAATGACTGTGAAGGGAGTGTGGAATACGTTATGCGCAACAGTTTGTAAAGTGGACGTGATTGTTATGGCCCAGGCGTGATGGTGTGGACATGTAGCATGCACAATGGCAGAACACCACATCATATCTTTGAGCGAATAAACGTTCCCTCTCAACGGTATTGCAGAGAGGGTATTCTGGATCATGCTCGTCTTTTTAGGGGTGCTGTGGGTCCAGACTTTTCGTTTATAGTCGATAATGCGCCGTCACTTAGAAGCTTTGAGGTATCGGACGAGTGCAAAGTGAAAATATTATCCGTATGCAAAGTCCTGCTCTCCCGGCCTAAATCCCATTGATCATGCCCGAGACGTTTTTTGAAAGACTTGTTTCACAATGAACCATCCCTCCCCGAATCTTGCAAGAGTTTAAAATCGCCTTGAGAGAGGAATGGGGCAATGTCCACCGAGAACTCCATAGTTTTGTGGAGAGCACGGAGAACAGACGCAAAATGTGCATTAGTGTCCGTGGTCATCACGTCTTACCAAGCTACTCATTCTGTATCAGTGTGACCTGAAGATCCATTTTTGTGAGGCTGTTTGGAAATTATTCAAGGGGCACTTTTTTATTTTTATGTTTTTAATTCTTTAATTTGTCGATATCTTCACCATTTTGCACTAGAAGGAATGCGCATCCTTCCTGCTAAATGTGTTCTTAGTTTCATTTCTTCAATCATTGTTTGCAGTTAATTATTCCGGTTAATGTAACTGTTCCTTAGCAATGGTCAAGCAGTGTTCTTTGTGAGTGTTTCAAATAGTTTTTTACGAAACATACTTATTTATAACTGAAATTTATCTTTTTGAATTTCGCATTTTAAAGGTGTTTTTAAAAAGTATGAATCTTATTAATTTTTTTATCTTAATAGTAAAAGGGAGAATTTATTAATGTATAGAATTCCATTGTATTTGTAAACTATTTTATCCATCTATATCATTCTGTTCAATTCATTCTTTTCTTGTTATACTTTGCCAGATACATTTTATCTATTTAGGTTGGATTTCTCGCTCCCCTCTTTACACTCCTACAGCCCTTGCACGCATAAATTGTATTGGAACGCAATTACAAACACGAATCGAATACAGAATAGGTTCATACGAAATGTCCTTTGAACTCATTTGAGCTTAGAAATGATTTAAGGCATTATAATTAATAAAAGAAGATTATGGTAATGTGCCCGCTCTACAACGGAAGAAGGGATGCAGTAACTTCTGAGGGTTTGGGCCCTTGAGCATCCGAAGGCAAAAGTCTGACTTCTAGCTCATATGAATATGACATACTGAACACATTCGCTTGCACAGTCCCTTTTTACAGGGGGGGGGCGCATTCACGCATATCACATTCATTCACCTCATATCGTAATTTAGACCTGGAACAGATAACGATCACTTTTGAGCCTGTATCCCCTGTGGTATTACTCTCGACGTGGATGATTCTGCGACCACGACAGATTTAATAAGAGTCAGCCGCCATTCACTCCGGGAATCTTTAAACGAGGAGCTTCGAACTCGCGACCTAGAATATTTGAGTCCAACGCTCTACCAACCTGGCTATCTCGATCCTGTGAGAAGAAATTTTGCATAATGAATTTTACACGAAATGCTGTTCAAAGAAAAGATTTCGTTTCATTTGAGCTTTTATTTCAATTGTGTGTTCTAATTGATTAAATATTACTTTATATTTTGATGAGTTCTTTATGTTCATTGTATTTTATGTTTTTCTTTCCTTTGAAGTGTGTAAACGGATAGTTATGAGTAAATAATCGTATTTAACCGCATTAGGCGACTTTTTTTTTACTTTTAAGAGTTTTTGTATTATATTTATTATCAAAATATATGTATGTAAGCAATGAGCATTTGTGTTTTTCTGCAGAACATTAGAAACAAAACGGTTTCCATTTAAATACTGTTTGCTTCGAATCGCCACCAAAAGAATTTTATTCTCTGGAGGAGGATGCCTTCTTAGTCAATAAATGAGTCTTATGTAAATTAAGAATGAAAATATTGATATTTCTTACAATATTCCCAAGAATCGTAAACAATAATCTTTTTATATCAAATAATCCAATTTGTAGCTTCAAAAATTGCTTATCCGTATATAGAATTGGATAAACAGAAAAAAATGACTATTGATTTCGAATGAAAGAACAGACAATTATTTCTTAAGATCAGTTGAATTATCATACAGTTTTTTAAAGTAAATTTTACAAAATGAAACCCGATCTTATCAGTCATTTTTGTTATTATAGTTAACCTCTGACAATTTTTCTTTTTAGTAGAATCTTCAGTGAATCCCCCCTCTTTCCTTTTTAAATTATAACTTTTTTTAAAAAAAACTTATTTTTCTTTAGAGGATATTTATGAAGTACTCACTATTTTTAGTTTTACTTTTACCCTTTAATAGTAGCGCTCTTTTTAAAGCACCTTCAGTATTAATCAATGAAATTCAATCGATATTTCATTTATTTTTTATAAATTACAATGTACAATGGTGCAGGCAATATCAACACTGGACACAGTTCCAATGAGCTAATGTGCTCTTCACAGATGGGTCCAGATTCAGTCTACAACCTTATTATCGCCGAATATTCATATGGAAGGAGTCTGCGTCCCGATACCATCCCAGTAACATCATGGAAAGGGGCAAATATGCTAGTGGGAGACTGATGATTTGGGCAGGATCATGCAGGATACCCGTACACCACTCCATGTGTTTGACACTGGAATGATTGCCCAGAAGTACAGGCAGGAAATCCTACATTTCTATGTGCGTCTTTTCAGGGGTACTATTGGCCCGGAATTCGTTTTTATGAACGACAATCCCCGGCCACATACGGCTGTCCTGGTTTAGGAGTATCTGGAAAGCGAAGTTATTCATCAAATGGATTGGTCAGCCAAATCTCCTGATCTTAACCCCTCTGAACATGCTTGGGATGCTCTTGGAAGGGCTATTGCGATACGCCAACCCCCATCCAGAACCATTCCGTAGTTAAAAACTGCTCTGGTGAAAGAGTGTGAGGATCTTCCACAAGCACTCCTTAACTCTCTTATTAACAGTATGCATACTCGTTGTGCATGCGGTTTACCTGTCAGAGATGACAACACACTATACTAGAAGCGACAACATACCATACAAGCCTCACTTTCATTGCCATATATCATCATGAAATTCCGTCCACATTGGACTGTTGGCAGTAACTCTTGCAATTGAATGGCACATTAATTTTTTCTTTGCACACATTATTATCATACTATAAGTTATATCCATACCAAATTTCATTAGTTTTTATGCAGTATTTCTCGAGATATTTGGGAAAATGCCTTAAATTTCTTAATTTTTCCAACCGTGTAGAAACAGGTTACTGTAGGGCATTCAAGTTTCTTACGTTTGCTCGTTTAACGCCAAATTTGGTATATAGTATTTAATTTTCGAAAACAAATTCAAAACATAATCCACTGGGCTGAAAAACATTCTATACTTGGAATGTTAAGAATATCTATTATTCCTGTCATATGTATAGAAAGAACAATGCAAATCAAAAAGAAAAACTGAATAATCATTTGTATATCTAACGACTGCACAAAAGGGGGAAAAATTAAGTAGAATCACTCATGGCAAGAAATTAATCTTCATTTTGTTTGTTTTAAATTTATGTAAATAATTAATATCAAATTCACCGCATTAAACGCGAAATAATCTGTCTAATCTATTATAATAAAAATGGAGCTCGAAATACGTTGCTAAGCGCAAAACTGGAGAACGGCTCGACCGATTCGGCTAATTTTTTGTTTAATAGTTTCGTTAAGACACGAGGATGGTTCTTATGGAGAGAAAAAATGAAAAAACTGCGAGGAAAATAGTTAAAACGATACTTTTCTAACTTTCCCGCCAAAAATCTGCATTTCCTTCCCCCACGCCAACTGAGTGAGATAGCAGGAAGTAATAAATTATGATTTGTTTAGAAAGAAATGCGCAAAGTCAGTTGGTTTTCATTCATAGATAACGGGATGTTTAAAAAAGAAACAAAATAGCTGCTTTTATTATTAGTCTGTATGAATATTTAATCTATGCCTGCTCAAAATAAAATTTCGGCACGGAAGAAAAAAAGAATAACAAAGTGAAAATAGGGTTTGTAGAAACAAAATTAGTGAAGAAAAAAAGGATAGAAAAAAAAAAAAAGAAAAGAAGAATGTGTGTGTATCAATATTATTTCCTCTGTACGCGGCATTTTCCGAGCTTTTTTTAAACTTTCGCATCTCTTAAAAACCAATTGTCTTTATTGTTTAGTGTGTTTACATTTATGAAAATTTGAATCTCATTATTCTATGAAAATGTAGAATTTTAGACCTTTCCCTCCACCATTTAAGTAAAATATCAATTCCGGGACAATCATTGCTCGGATACAAAGAGAAAGATGAATAGCACTATGAACAGAACATCTGAAGAAAATAATACTAAATAATACTTTAAATGAATTATATGATAATCAAAATTTGTTTGGTTTGAAAATATTTTGATGAAAAACCTGTTATGAGACACAGCTAAATAAAATATTATATGAAAATTTTAGCGAGCATTAATACTGGCGAACCGACTGGTCGCCAAGGGCGGCTAGTCTATATTAATAAAAATGCAACTCGAAATGTGTTGCTAAGCGCAAAACTGGAGAATGGCTGGACCGATTCGGCTGATTTTTTAAAAATATTTTCGTTAAGACACGAGGATGGTTCTTATGAAGAGAAAAAATTAAAAAACTGCGTGGAAAATAGTTAAAACGACACTTTTCTTACTTTCCCGCCAAAAATCTTCATTTCCTTCCCCCACACCAACTGAGTGAGATAGCAGGAAGTAATAAATTATGATTTGTTTAGAAAGAAATACGCGAAGTCAGTTGGTTTTTATTCATAGATAACGGGATGTTTAAAAAAGAAAGAAAATAGCTGCTTTTATTATTAGTATGTATGGATATTTAATTTATGACTGTTCAAAATAAAGTCTGGGCCGGGAAGAAAAAGAAAGAAAGAAAAGAAGGGTGTGTGTGTGTCACCATCATTTCCTCTGTGCGCGGCATTTTCCAAGCTGTTTTTAAACTTTCGCATCTCTTGAGAAACAATTGTGTCTTTATTTGTTTAGTGTGTTTACATTTATGAAAATATGAATCTCATTATTCTATAAAAACGTAGAATTTTAGACCTTTCCCTCCACCATTTAAGCAAAATATCAATTCCGGGTCAATCATAGTACGGATAGAAAGAGAAAAATTAGTACAATGAACAGAACATCTGAAGAAAATGATATTAAATAATACTATAAATGAATTATATAACTATCAAAATTTGTTTGGTTTAAAAATATTTTGGTGAAAAGCCTGTTATGATACACAGCTACATAAAATATTTTATGAAAATTTTAGTGAGCATTAATACTGGCGAACCGACTGGTCGCCAAAGGCAGCTAGTTCAACATAAAATAATAATAGAATCGTAATTATTTCATAATTTTTACAAAAGGTTGTTTTTATTCTGTTATAAAACAAAATATCCATTGTTAAATATGCTTAAAACCTCTCCAATTTTTTTAAATTTATTTTTTTGATATATATACTATTTTCCGAAACTCAAAATTAACAATTACCATTTTATCAAATTTTATATTTTTAAATTCTTAAATTGGACAGACATTTTAAAGGATGTCAAAATTTAAGATACAAAAAATTATTAAATAAGGAAATGCCATTAATGTTATCCAAAGAAAATATTAATAAAATATAAAAGTAAGCTCATCAAATATAAAGATACTTGCAAATGTGGCTAAAGTGAGAGGATGAATGAACAACAGATTTTTTTTATCGTTTCAATGGGCGCCTAGAAAAAGAATAACCCTCCAGATTCCACTCATTTAAAATGGATCTTCCTTACCGACACCTGTTTCTATTACACCCGTCATAAACATAGACGATTGTCTGTAAGAGTTCTTGTCGTGGCCAAACAGTATTTACCACTGACTTGGCGTGAAAGTCCAGGACTTTTCCCAAAGTGCTGGTTCTCGGCTATATCGCTTGATAACGAGCCTAGAGCTTAGATGATCTAATTTTCCAGAACTATATATTTCGCCTAATTGCCAAGATACTCGCCAAATCACTGAAAATGCCGTTTTTACATAAAATACCCCTTAATTGCGCAATTTCCGCGCCAGAATCTCAGTATTTCAGATATGCCTGATATATATCAGGAAGAATACAAATTTTGTAACAATTTATTTTAACATTCATTCCATGCCTTATCAACAGCCAATCCAGAAAGGAGTAATGAAGGCTTGGTATTGCATAATCTTTTGTTTTTTCGTGTGCGAAGTGTAGCTTTGTAATCCTTCGAAAATTCGAAATCGGAATTTTCACGACTCTTCCCTCTCCCCTTGGATTCGACATTTTCAATTATATCTCTCTTTCTTCGGCACATATAACTCGAAATGGCTTTAGTCTAGACAGATGAAATTCAATGCTCGATCTTTACTACAATTTTATGGATTTCTTTCTTACTTTCATCAGAATCCATTCACGGGAAGTTTGTCTGTCTGTCTAACCAGCTGTACGAATATACATTAATACAATATTATAAAATAAAGACAGCTAGATACATCAAATTATGTACGCCTATTTAACATCTTCAGTGTCTATGCCTATCAAATTTTGAGCCATGTTGGATGAGGGGTTGATATCTATCGGTTTTTATTTCCAGGAGTATGTAAAAGCTATCAAAAAACGCAAACACTCGAATAGGTTGAATTTGGTACGTGATTCTGTGACCACAGATATCATTTTTTTTAATTCTTGGGTAAAATGCTGTATTATAAAAAATTGTATGTAAGAAACAAAAAAATCACATGTGTAGGATTAATCGCAGCAAAAAAAAAAAAAAAAAAAAAAAAAAAAAAACTGGTCAAATATTATTTGTAGATTCAGTAAAAATGCTAAATTCTCAACAAAGGTTAATGTTTCTTGTTGTTGTGGCTAATGGCACTTGCCGTGGACAAGCCTCCGCTGATACGATCAGCAGATTTTAAGCCTAAGAAATGCGTCTCTTTGTTTTTACAAGTAGCACGATCTAGGGCCAAAGGGTTGTGACTTAGCTACACACTCGTCACAACCCTTTTTAGGGGGCGGACTTCATTCATGCAAATTCATTCCTTCATCTCAGATCAAAATTTAGACCTTGGACAGAGAACGATCACCTCTGACCCAGTACCCCCAATGGTATTACTATCGACATGGAGGACTTTGCGCCCACGACAGATTTAACGAGCGCTAGCCGCCACACACTCGCAGAATCCTTTGGCCGGTGAGTTTCGAACTCGTAACCTGAAGAGTACGAATCCAACGCTCTACCAACCAGGTCATCCCGGCCCTAAATTTTCTAAATTACTGTGAACCAATGATATACACGGAGCTCTGTGCTAAAACTGCTGCTTCATGAGAGGGTGAGCGAGAAAGTTTGTGGGAAACCAACCATTCCAGCCTCTTTAATAAACTGTGCAATATTCGTTGTTAAAAATTAAAAAGAAATTAATTAATTTTTCGAAAAGATTTATTGATCTTTATTGTAGCAAAATTCCTTCGTTTCTAATTTTTTTTATATTAAATTTTTATAAGCTTTCAGTACTTCAGTAAAATCTATTCGGAATCCGTAGGGTGATTCAAAAGCCAGCAACACTTATAGGATTGGCAGGTGTCATAAAATTAAGTAGGATGGGATGGATGATGCTAGAAATAATTTGTGGAAACATCATGGTCCATGAATTATTTTAATCCCTCTTAAATATTAAAAAAAAAATGAGTTGATAAAGCCATGCAGTTTTTCTTCGTTTTGAAATCAATTTTTTAATTAAATTTCAACCAAGCACTTATTTTAATATCAAAATTTAAGTCCTATCTTTGGCCATTTTTATTTTTATTTTGAAAAATAAACACCTTTGTCTTTAGACGTTTTTTTTTAAATTGTTGCAGTTTCCTATGCTGCTTTTCCTACTTATTTCTCATATTCCACCTTGTTAAATTCTCTGCAATATCAAGTGATTTTTTCTTTTTAAGTGTGTTCATGTAACTAACACTTTTTTGGGGGGGAAAGGAGGGGCATTATTTGCAATTTTCCCTATAACACTTTGTAAAGGCATTCGTTCTATTTTACTTATTACAGATTCAATTATTATTTTTTATTTCATTTTACTGTTCACTCGTCATCTCACACGATCAGCTGGTTTCTCGAAAACACGGCTTACATTTGATTTCACATGAATCGTTTAGATCTTACACCATGTTTGAATTCCGCCAAATCATCGCCTTTCAAATGTTCTGTACATGGACTATTTCTGCGCAGATCAGTTCCATATCACAGTAGGCTAATAACAGACTCATTCCAAACATGGAGTTTGGAACCCTTGTCGGTAATATTAAACGAGAAAATCCCTACATTCCTCAAAATTATGTAAGCTAAAATAATATGCATTTTGACAGTAAACGTTTCTAATCTTCAATTTTTTTGGTTTCTTAAAAGTACTTAGTATGCTTCCATGGCAGTTTCTTAAAATTGCTGGTATTAAGGCAAAAGAACCAAACTTTTTCCGTTGCCACTTCTGGGTTGTATATTGAAGAGTGAATATTCCGAGCAGTTCGTAAAGATAAAGTCCTATGACGAAAGTAAAATAACTCTGGATACGAAAGGTGCATTATTTCGTCATTTATGCGATGCTCGTATTAATTCGCAGTGAAAGATCTGAAACCAATTAAGGATTCGAAAATAAAAATAAAAAATAAAAAAACTTTATGATGAGAAATCACAATTTTTTAACACAGAAAACCAATGAAGAAGACGTTTATAGAATTTTTGTCACAGATAATATCTCGAAGTCATAGTCTTTTTTATTATTCAGATTAAGCCTTTCAAATCTGGCATTTTATTCTAATGGGTCTATATATGTTCTCACCAATTACCAAACATTATTTTCTCTACTTTTAAGGTTAAAGTAGAGAAAATAACTACTTTAAGGTTATAAATACGTTTAGAAATTTGAGCATGTTAGTAGATTTTTTAGTAGTTTTAAGCCTAAAGACTTGTTAACTTTTTTATGTTTTTTTTTTTTTTTTTTTTTTTTTTTTTTTTTTTTAGATTCCGAAGTTGCATTGTGAGCAAATGCTGTTGAATGCTGCCATTCCAATGATTTCCATGCAATGGAGAGCGGATGCGGAGACATCGCATCTTTCCTAGTGAGAAAATAAGAAGGCAATGGACAAATCTGAGACACTAAATGCGACGCATATTGGAATCCGTAACAACGAAAGAGGAAAGAAAAATTCTTGCAATTCTAGTGGAAAAGTATACTCTTAACAAACAAATGTAAAAATGCATCTCTCCCTTCAGCCATGACAGAAAACTTTTGTATGTTCTGTGTGCATGCTTCTGTTTCTGAGAATTATTGAAATTCCGTTTAAAAATTAAATCTGAAGGTAAATCGGCTCCTTCTAATTAATAATTAAATTTGTTCACATCGGATTTTTTTAAACACCGCTTCCTTATTGCTTACGCGATGGAAGAGCCACGTCCCAATGATCTATTCAATCAAGATGTCCTTCAAGAGGAAATTTCAAAGGAAGACTTACAGACTCCTCCACAAAAGAAATCATATCGAAGCGAAGCTTGTTGTAAATTATTTTCTAAAGGCTCTGACTTAATAAACCACATGCAGACGCACACGAAAGAGAAACTATATACATGTTTTGTGTGTTCTAAAGCATTTCCTTACAAACTTTCTTTAGATAGGCATATTCGGATACATACGAAAGAAAAACCATATTCATGTGATGTGTGTCATAAATCTTTTTCAGACCCCTCGAATTTCAAAGCACATATTCGAACACATACAGATGAAAAACCATTCTCATGTGATGTGTGTCATAGACAATTTTCTGCCACATCGTCTTTAAATAGACATATTTGGTCACATACGAAAGATAAACCGTTCTCATGTGATGTGTGTTTTAAAACATTTTCTGCCAGCTCGGCTTTAAATAGACATATTCGGACACATACGAAAGAAAAGCCGTACTCATGTGGTGGGTGTCATAGAGAATTTTCTGACAGCTCGTCTTTAAAAAGACATACTCGGACACATTCGAAGGAAAAGCCTTTCTCATGTGAGATGTGTTATAAAAAATATCCTGACAATTCGTCTTTAAGTAGACATATTCGAACACATATGAAAGAAAGCTCATAGAAATTTGATATGTGATATAAAACATTCTCTGACTCTTCGTCTTTAGATAGAAATACTCAAGCGTATAAGAAACAAAATCAACTTACATATAACTTGTGTGATAAAACTTTTTTGATGCAACTAGCATTTAAAAATACATTTGCGGGTGCGTCCGCAGGAGAAACCGTTCGCATCTGTCATTTGTACTAAAGCATTTGTTAAAAACTCGGGTTTGAAGATACATCTACAGTCTATCAGCATGTTCTGGCAAATCATCTTTCAATATGCATACTCAAACGCATATCGAACATGTGAAAGAGAAAATATGCACTTGTAAAGTATATTGTGAAAAGATTTCTTAAAAAAATGATGCATTTGCGGACGCACAGGAAAGATAAATCATATAAATGTTCTGAATGTCATCATTTATTTGCTAACAATACAACTTTGACTAGACATATTCGAGCACATGCGAATCAAAAAAGCTTTGCATGCAACTTGTGTAACAAAGCTTTTTCTGATAACTGGCATTTAAGAAGGCATTTGCGGGTGCACACCAAAGAGAAACCGTTTGTGTGTGAGATTTGTGACAAGGCATTTGCTTGCAACTCGGATTTAAAGAGGCATTTGCGGACTCACGGGCAAGTAAAACCATGAGAATGTGATGTGAGCCATAAAGCATTTTCTGACAAATCAAGGATCGATAGACTTATACGTACACATACGAAAGAAAAGCCTTAAACGTATGATGTTGTGCATAAAACTTTTCTAAAAACTCGCATTTAAAGGTACATTTAAGGGCGCATACTAATTAGAAACCGTATGCATACAATGTTTGTCATAAAGAGTTTTATCAGAATTCCTTGATGTGTGTCATGAAGGATTTTGTCAGAATGTTCGATACCTTCTTAATTTATTATCAATGTATGTAAAATAGATTTTTAAAAATTAAATACTCACAAGCATATTTAATAATAATCATTCTATGTCTGAATATTCTATTTTCTTTCTTCAAAAATTACATATCAAGATATGCTATTGAATTTTTAAGAACAGGCAATTTTTTAGTACCCTTCGTGAGAATGAGCTAATATATTTTTTTAAATAAAAGTTAACTGTCGTACAATTTTCTTTCATTTGAAGTAAATTTTATAAAATTGAACACATTTTGTCTGCTTTCTCTTGTTGTTTTTAACTCTAACCAAATTTCTCTTTTTAAGATAATCTTCAGTAATCTTTTTTCCTTTTTGTTAAAATTATGAAAAATAATGTTACTTTCTTTGGGCAAGAATATTGAAGCACTCATTCTTTATTTCTCATTTAACCTTCTAGTTCAAGCATGAACTAGAAGGTACACAACAATGCAATATTATTGGTTATATTTAATCGCCGTTTCATTTACTTTTCACAAATTTCTTAACTATCTCAATCAGTGGTAGGGTTAGTCAACGTCATATATCTCCATACCTAAGTTAGAAGTAATTGTTGAGAGAGGGAAAAACAAAACAATATTACTTTTATAGTTAGGCCAAAACTGCAAAATGGAAAAATCTGTACAATGCAATTGGAATGTCATGAGACGACGACTTACTTTCACGTCTTGTTTAAAATTTGCTGATACTCTGCATATTCTCCAATGAATACCAAATTTATTAAAGTATCTCATTGTGTTCAGAATTTTATAAATAAAATTTTATTCTGAAGTCTTTTTAATAAAAATGTTGTAGAAGAAGTAGAATTACTTATTTGTTATTCTAAGAAATAAGTAATTCTAGCATAAAACTTATTTGTTAGAATTTTAGATTTTATATGCAAGTAATAACAATATTTTAAGGAACATATTTTTAATTTAAAATATTTTGTTACGTATAATATACTTAGAACATAAAAATTCATTATATATATGTATATAAAATCAAATATACAAATAGAACAATTTAAAACCTTAATCTTACTATAAATTAAAAACAATTTTTAAGAGTAGTAAATTTCGACTATTATGGCACCGAACCTGCAACTAATTATTAAAAAGTAAATATAAAAAAATTTTTTTTTTAATTATTAAAATAATACATATATATTTAGAGAGCGCCTATGCTGCTACTGCTAAAAATATAGTGGAACATAGACAAACGCAACTAAATCAGAACCGAAATAGAAATGAAGGTGAGCAAAAACGAAAGTAGGGAAAAGCCAAAGTAGAATCCTATATGTAAAAGAAATCCGTCCTGATGTCTTTCTCAAGGGTCATCATCAAAAAGAGGGATCGTGTGTGTGTGTGTGTGAACGGATTTGACCATAGTCTAAAAAAGAAAATCCGTCATGATCCGAAAAATTCTCGGTGGAAGAGAAGCATCGAATTTATTAAATCACAGGAAAAAAAAACAAAGAGATACGCTATAATAAACTAAAGCATAAATTCATGAAGGTTTTTTTTTTAAGACTATAGTCAAATCCGTTTACAGAAAAAAATTCTTTCTTTTTGGAATCCCTGCTTAATGATAACCCTTGAGAAAGTCATCAGGCCGGATTTCTTTTACATATGGATTCTACTTTGGCTTTTCTCTACTTTCGTTTTTGCTCACCTTCATTTCTATTTTGGTTGCGTTTCTCTCTCTCTATCTCTCTCTCTCTCTCTCTCTCTCTCTCTCTATATATATATATATATATATATATATATATATATATATATATATATATATATATATACCGGGTGGCCAGAAATAAAACACCCCTACTCTGACCTCCCTGGATATCGAACTACTCAGTGTAAAGGCTTGAAAATTTGTGGACATACTATTCAAAAAATGGGGAAACGGATTTCACGAAAAAAAAATTTAGTTCCAGAAATCACCGATAGGTGGCGCTGTACCACTGGACGTATGCTGAAAAGACACAAAAACACGTTTTAAACACATTTTATTTGAAAGTACCAAGCATACATGAAACAAGGACGTTATCGATGCAGGGAATGCTGCTCAATATGGTTCCCTTCCTGAAGATGTAAAATGTGAAGTCTGTGGACAGCTTGTTCAACTGCGGATCGTAACTGGTCATCTGAGATGCTTCTCACATGCAGACTGATACTCTCTTTCAAATCTGCCAAGGTTATCAGACGTTCTCGATAAACAAGGTTTTTTAAGTGTCCCCAAAGCCAAAAATCACACGGATTAAGATCCGGTGAACGAGATGGCCAAGTTGTCGGAAATGCGCGACTGATTATTCTGTCAGTGGTGAAATGTTGGCGAAGAAACTGTTGCACAGGGAGTCCAATGTGTGGAGGTGCTCCATCTTGCATAAAAGTAATGGTGTCAAGGCATTGGCGCTGCTGCAAATGGGGTACAACAAATGTTTCGAGCATCCTTTTGTACCTGTTGGCCGTCACGGTACATGTCTCAAGGCCATTGGAAGTAACCTCTTCGAAAAAGAACGGTCCAAGGATGAATGTGGCTGTGAATCCACACCAGACTGTAACTTTCGGTGAGTGGAGTGGAATCTCTTGGAAGGTACGGGGGTTTGTCGTGTCCCATATGCGACAGTTATGGGTGTTCACTGTTCCACTGAGGTGGAAATGGGCCTCATCGCTCCACAGAATCTGCCACGGCCACGATGCATCCACTTCAACTCTAGCAAGAAATGTCAATGCAAAGGTCAGTCGCATCTCCCTGTCTGTGGCCAGCAATTGTTGATTAGGGCGGATTTTGTACGGGAAACAATGCACCATTTTTCTGAGTACGTTCCACACTGTGCTATAGGGAACACCCAAGTGTCGTGACACTGCACGTGCACTACTGCAGCCTAAAACATTATCCATTGACTGTTCAACAATACCGGTGGCAACATCTTCAACGACATCTGAACGAACCGGTTTGCGTCCTCGACCAGGCTGAACTCCAAGATGTCCAGTTTCCTCGAATCGAGCGATCATTCTCCTGAGAGCTTGTGGAAGCAATGGTCCCTTACGCAAATCCTTAAGTCGGCGAAACTCTCGAAGTGCTGCTGGAGCATTTCCTTTATTCTCGTAAAACAACTTCACAAGCAAAGCGCGTTCTGGCAGCGTGACAGCCATCACTAATAAGAATGACATTCCCCACCTTTTA
>JAOUZG010039538.1:543962-556244 GCA_026289955.1 Argiope argentata
ATCTGGCCCGAGGTTCGGGATTCTCTGCTTGTTGATTACCTGTTGGGGTTCGTAGAGCGTAAAGTGATGAACTGCTGGAAGAGCAACTCAGGAGGGAGCTGTTCAACTGGTTGGAGGTATTCCCAAAGCTCGGATGAGCTTTCACACTTCAGACGAGACGCTGAAAGGTTCCGATGAACTCCACGTGGGCTCGGCTATAGGGTGAGGCGGCCTACGTACATTCCAAAATTCTCTCCTGAGAATTTTCCACAGAATTCCAAGTTGAATTCTCGCTCCAATCGCCAGCTGATGCTACTCGTCAGTCTCCTTCGTCAGTCTCCTCCGTCAGACTGCTTGTCAGTCTCTTTCAGTCTGCTTCTCTCGTCTCCTCTAGATCGCTTTTTCACACCGTTTTTATCTCGGTCTCAGGAACCGGCCCTTGGTGGCAAATGACCAATCAGCATCATTCTTGGTCTCTATCGTTGTTTCCCGTGAGAAAGCAATTTGCTATCTTCTCACCTGTTATCTATATGACCGCCGCATCCGTTATCGATGGTTGTTCTCGTGGGAAGCAATTTGATCCTACTTGTTATCTATGCGGAAGCGTCACAGCCACCTATTATCTATATGACCGCCGCATCCGTTATCGATGGTTGTTCTCGTGGGAAGCAATTTGATTCTACTTGTTATTTATGCGGAAACGTCACAGTGTATGGAAGTTCCATAAACCAACTCTGCAGTTGTTGCTTTTAAATCTTCCTTCCATGTAGCCCAAGCCATGTAGAAATTAATGAGTGCCAGGAATCTCCGGAGCTCTTTCACCGTACTTGGTTCAGGAAACTCCGTGATTGCTGACACTTTTTTCTGAGAGTGGAATAATGCCATCAGATGTGACAATGTGGCCCAGAAATTTCAAGGACGATTTCCCCAGGACCAACTTGGAAGCATCGAGCCGCTTACTATACTCCTCCTAACGCCGGAATATTTTCTCCAGGTGTTCCATGTGCTGCCTGTTGCGTTCATATGCGACTAGGACGTCGTCGAAATGTGACACACAAAAGTCCATACCACTTAAAACGAGGTGAATGAACCTTTGGGATGTTGAAGCAGAGTTAGAAAGTCCAAATGGTATATACAGAATTTAAAAAATTCCAAAGGTTGTAGTAACAGCTGTCTTCGGAACGTCTTCCTCTTACATTGGAATTTGATGACAAGTCTTTGAAATGTCCAAAGTTGAGAAAACCTTCTTCTCTTTGAGCTCCTGTAATCAGGCTTAAAGATGCGGCACTGGGTAGTGATCTGGAATCGTCACTCCATTCAGTTTCCTATAATTTCCACACCGACGCCAATTCTCATTGCTTTTTGGAACCATGTGCAGAGGTGAGGCCCAATAGCTTTTCGAAGGCCTACAAACTCCAGTCGTCATTAAAAACTCAAACTCCTGCTTTGCAGCCTTTAACTTGTCAGGGACAAGTCTTTGTGGTCTTGAAAATACTGGGGGTCCCATAGTTTGAATGCGGTGCTTGACCTTATGCTTCGACTGGTGCATCGCACAAGCTTCAGTGAGAAAAGAAAACTTGGATTGCAGCTGATGGCACACCGTATCTTCCTTGATGGTTTTTATTTCGGTGCTCTGACCACTCTTCACCATTCCTCGAGATTGAAGTTTTGTAAGAGGGTATATTAAGCATACTTGTTAACGTCGACCAACGGTCCATAGTGACGCAGGAAACCAGCCCCTATTATCGGTTGCGAGACATCGGCAATAATAAACGGCCATCGGAGCACTCTGCGTAAGCCCAGGTCAAGCGGTAGTAGCTGCTGACTTAATGTCTCAATGGCGGTTCCATTTGTCGCGAACAGCTTGAGTGAAATCGGTCGAAAATGTTTTGTTGCCGCTGACCGAGAAATGACTGATACGTTGGCGCTGGTATCCACAGATATCTGGAGTTCGTAGATTTGCCAGAAAGATACAATCGGTTAATCTCGGCCGTGCTGCCACCCGCTGGTTCCAGTTTTCCTGCTGAAAGGAACACGGCTTGGTACATTTTGTTGCGAGTCCCTTGAAACATTTGTGGTATCAACAGTATTCTTGGTTTCTGGAGTTTCTGCTGATCGAGAGGGGATGGAAACGCCCACGATAGATAGAACGTTCACGTGTTTCCAGGCGTGACAGTTGCGACGAAATATCCATTAGTATGTTTCTCATCTCCATGTCTCCCGCTTCGACTGTTTGAATCGATGGTGTATTACCCGCGGCCTCCATAATTCCATGTCACCTTCTGCTAACTTTTTCACTCCATTATCAGAAATAGCAAGAATCAGCTGTACGTTTGTTGGAAGACACTGCAGGAAAAGGAATTTAAGCAAATTATCGGAAATTTTGTTTCCAACCTTGCTTCTCATCTTCAATAAAAGACGCGAGGGCTTGTGTTCTACAAGCTGCATTCCAGAGATGAGGTATCGGAGGCACCGTTCTTCAGTGTCAGCGTATTGCGAACACAGCCATGTTCTGAGTGCTGTGTATGGATTATCAGTCGGTGTTTTTTAAATAAGATCACCCACAATAGCTAGTTTTTCAGGTTATAAAGAAGATACAAAATGGCGAAATTTCGCAATCTCCATGGTTATTCCAGGATAGGATAGGATAGGATAGGATAGCGATATTTAGTGGCACAAGAGCCATACTTGGCCATACTGCGCCAATCGTATGGTTAGAGAATAGATGCATTTATATATAAAATTCTGTTGAGCGAGAAACTGATAAAAAAATTACAGCAAATTGATGTGTTAAATAAAATTATAAAAACCAATTGCTTTTAAAAATTTAAAAAGATTTTTGTGGGAACGTTCCCCTATGAGCATTTGTAAGTCCCTGTAGAAGCACTAGAAAATTGCAAACGAAAATTATCAAAGCTAAGAACTCAGTTAAAACATGAAAAACAGTTAAAATGACTTGGCATCTAGTGCAGAAAGAAGCTCTATCGCCGAATAAAAGATGTTTATGTGTTAAACGAGGGTGACCAATGTGGAGTCAAGTCAATTTGGCTTCGAGCTCTCGCACTGGAGAAGCAGTCCATAATGAAATTGTGGGTCTAATAAAATGTAATGTTTTATTATTTTGGCGATCCCATATTTCCTGCCATATAGCATGAATACGACGTGTAAAAGAGTTCTTCGCATCGTAGAAGGGTACCTTACGCTGCATACCCATGGTTATTCCAGCTAGCATTAACTGGCTTTTCATCTGGCCGAACCAAATCTCTGGACCCGCCTGCCAAAATGGCTGAGCTTTTATAGCTACTCGAGCTATTTTGCTTGCAGTTTGTTTCGCTTTCGTTTTTTCATATTGAAAATTTCAAAACATAAGCAAAATAATTATTACACAATGTGTAGCAAGCACTAAAAATAAGTCCTACGGCCGCAGAAAGTTCTTTCGGCGTAGCAGTCTGCGGATGTAAACAGATTGAAGCTCACATATTCAAACTCCATAGGTCACCAGTTTAGCGATGAAGAATAAACACACAACTTCATCACTAAAAAACCCTAAATTTAATTAACAACATAGGATTAATCAAATCAAAACTTAAACTACAGCTAGATTAAATTGAAACCATAACATTGGCGTTGTTCCATCCGACATTTTTTTTTAAATTCTTTTCTCCACCACTGTTGCCAACCCACAAATAGAAAGTAAATGAGTTGAAGAATTTGAGCTCCTGTTGCCAACGGCACAAAACTTTCAAGTTCGTTTATTAACATATTGGCCATGGTTTATTTACGTTCACATAATCAGCATTAATTGGTTTAAAATATGGGATATAAAAACATGTTATCTTTTTTCAATCCATTTTTTAAAAATTGGTTGAAAACTATCCCATACGAATTCATACAACATTTGTATAAAAATATTTGCTTGAGAGTCTCTGAAATGTTTATGTCTATGCTTGCTGCTTGTCTATTAACAAAATTGTTATCACTTTAAGTGCATTTAATAATAAAACCTAGATATTGTACAGCCTACATAAGAAGAAGCAAGAGAGATGGCAAAAAGTTTGCACTTACTTTTCTTGCCGGTCACATTTTTACAGAATCTCTATAACACGGAATCAAACTTTATATTTAAAACCCCCTTAAGTTTTTGCTTTATTTATATTACTGATTGTCAGCAGCTCTAAGTGCCACTCTTATAATCAAAGTATGGTTCTTAACAAATTTTTTCCATCTTTGATATAACACTTTTTTCTCAATCATCTGTGTAAGTAAACTTATTTTGGATGTAATCAATATTATAAACTTTTCAAAAAAAATGTGACTGCTGCTTTTGCATTATTGATTGACATCCTAATGAAATAACTTCAATTGTAATCTAAATATGGTTCTTAATAAAATTTTTACATCAATAATGTAACACTTTTTAACTTTCAATTGCCATTTAAATGGGTAAATTGATTTAGAATGTAATCAAAATTTAAAATTTTTGTTTTTAATTTATATTACATTTTGAACAAATTGTCTTAATGTTTTAGAATTGTTTAAAATTAATTAATATTAACTAAAAATCTGTAACTGTATGGGGAAATAGAGCACATTTTTTTTTTTTTTTTCAATTTAATAAAAAATTATGCTTGAAAAGAGGTGTTTGCTAGAAAACCCACAAACTTGATATTTCCTATTTTTCATGAATTTTATTTATTACTGAAAATAACTTGTCACTTAATCATTCTAATACATCGTGAGCAAGATTATTTTTTTTAACAAATACGAAATCGCAATCATTTCACTGATATTTCTTTCTTTTAAAAGTTATGGAAAGTTACACATTTTTTTATTTGTACTTATTTTTTCAATAGGAAGTAACAACACAATTTTTGTCCATGTACATGTATTTTAGAGCAACATTTCAAAGCCAATGAACAGATTCCATTCATTATTTTCAATAAACTTCCTATATTTCAATGATGCTTCTTTTAAGGATAAAGATAATTTCATTCGAATTGGAAAATATGTGAGCGTCATTGTATTCATTTGGCTTTAGCAAGCTCTCTTCAGTTTCTTTGGATATTCTTGTATTTATCCTTTTCATTTTTTCAGATTTGCCAGTTTCATATCTTTTTTGATAAATAATATGAGAAAAATGTGAATTCTTCCTGCGATCTTCAGTCGACTATTTTTCAGCTACATACTGTGTCTCTTTCCAGTTTTTTTTAGTCAATAATGTTTTACAAAAAAAAAAAAAAGCAATAATCTTTTTTTATTTAAAAATATCCATCATGCAATTTTAATACACTATTTAGCACTTCAATCAGTTGATTTTGTCATTTTATGCTAAAATGGCAAATTTAAGAAAAATGAAAATATTAATTTAATCATTTTTACTTTTAATTGATTTATTAATTGCGAAGTATAGGGTTGGGGAATAAGTTCGTAGCGTTTTTACCGAAAACTTTTATTTAAACAAAAAACAATAATTATATCAATAAGTTAATCAATTATATATTCGCCGTTGCTGTTTACAATCTCTTCCCACCCCCTCGGCCCATTTGTTGACGCCGTTGCGCCAAAAATCGCTTGGTCTGGTGTCAAAGAATTTGTTGAGCCAATTTTTAAGGACTTCTTTGTTATCGAAGGTAACGCCCTTCATATGGTTTGACAGGGAGTGGAAAAGATGGTAATCGGGCGGTGCAAGGTTCGGAGAATACGGTGGATGCTGAAAGACCTCCCATTTGAGCTCTTGGAGTGCGGCTTTGACGACTTGTGCAACATGGGGACTGGCGTTGTCGTGAAAGAGTATGGTTTGACTATGTAGATCAGGTCTTTTCAGTCGAATAGCCTCATTCACGCGGTGTAGCTAGGCAATGTAGAACTTGTTGACACTGGCATTCTTTTAGAGCATTTTCCAGTGCACCATGCCCTCCCAGTCCCACCAAACACATATCATGATCTTCATTGGATGAAGCTCCGGCTTGACTCTTGGATTTGGCGTATCTCCTGGAGCCACCCACTCCTTTCTTTGCTTCCTATTAATGTAGAGGCACCATTTCTCATCTGTCGTGACGATTCGGAACAAAACGCGCTGTTTATGGCCGCGTGTTGCTCGATGGTGGGCGAAATGATGAGAAGCAATTTGAAGGTAACTTTTTTTTCGTTTTTTCGTGAGGCACCCATGCTACCAATTTTTCCGTAAATCCCATTAAATGAAGGTGATTGAGAATCGTTTTGGGATCGCAGTTCATTTTTTCTGCCAATTCACAATTGGTTTGGCGGCCGTTCTCCTTCAAAAGCGATTTGAATGTGTCAAATCGCTTTTGTCATCGACGTCAAAGTCGCCATTTTTTTAACTTTCCAAACCATTTCCGTGCTGTAGATTCGCCTATGACACCTTCTCCATACACGTCGCAAATGTCCCGGACTGCTTCGGCAGCTTTTTGACCTCGATGAAAAGCAAAGAAGAGCAGGTGTTAAAAATGTTGATTTTTGCCTCCTGGGTATTCCATTTCTAAGCCTCAAAATTTCAAAATAATAATAATAATAATAAATAAATAAATATTTTAAAAATACAATTAACAAAGTTTTGTAGAGCAGAAAGAGTTGTATCGAATAAATACTTACCCTTTGCCAAACAACAAACAAATCATTGTAAGATAAAAGAAATATAAAAGCGCTATGAACTTATTCCTCAACCCAATATATTCTTTCCGTGGAATTTTTATGATGTCAAAACATATGGTTTGGGAATGAAGTTTTCTGGGGTCATCAAAAATCCGTAGGCGAAAAATATACATTTTAATCCATAAACGAAAAATAAAAATTTTATTATCTGCACGAGCATCTCAAAAAATCAGCTTTTAATAATGCTTTGCCATCCCATTTACAAAAGTTAACATTAAAAATAATAATGACAACAGCAAATAAAACCTAGTTAATGACCACAGCAAATAAAACCTAGAAAAATGACATTTTGAGCGCGTGATTATATAAAATGAAATAAATAGGAAATGGGATATTTTTTTTAAACAATCAGTGCGAGACAAATTTTTTTGAATTGTTTGCAATACTAAAGTCACTCATTCGATGAAACCATTGAAATGAATAAAAATATAATTCAACTTGCACGAGTACGTGGTGCTTGGCCGTTCAAGAAATGATGTTCTAACATGATACATTGAAATATGCAAAGCAGAATTTTCATTTATTTTTATCTGTACATGCAACAAATGTAATAAACCTTAATGCATTAGGAATAATTAACAAAGCAATAGAAAGCCATATTCACACATTAAAGAAAAAAGTGAAGCACGATAAGAAGAGCGGAAAAAAACTGAAAAACATAAGCATCCTTGAATATTTTGTAGACACGAAATTTCCATTCTTTATAGATATTGCCGTTCTATATCATACGATGATATCTCGGGAAAAGAGAAACCAAATAAAGGACAAATGATGTCTTCATTTCCCCGGCAGTTCAGCACACAGCATTCGTTACTGTTTTCGATTTTTGAAATAAGAAACACGATTACATTTAATTCCAAAAAGACAAGAAATTGTCGTTATCTGTTAAGAGGCATCCTTAAATATTTGTGACAACATTACAAATGATCCTCATTCAAACTGCAAATGCCGTCGAGCTGTCTTCTAGTAGTTAATACTAGAAGACAGCTCGACTCTTGCTGACAACAGAAACCGTCATGAGAATAAACAAAGTCAGAGAAGAAAACTCTGTTATTATCCCATCCTTAATGTTGAAGGGAAAATATAATTCGAAGGAATCTTTTATTCGGATCAGGCAGTTCGAAATGTGGAAAGAAGAAAAAAGTGGCAGCTGAGAAGTCACGTGAGCGGGCAAAAATAAAATTAGCAAAAATTAATATTTAAAGCTGTTTCAAATTAAAAATGCAATGAACAGCTAGAAAATGTTTCCATTTTAAGTGACGGACACATCACTTCAGTGAATCAAGCAAAACATGCAATAAGAAAAATCCTGGAAATTATATGTAAAATAGGTTAAAAATAATTCTAAAAAGAAATCTATCCTGAATACTTGTTCAATTTCATATTCTAGTTGAGATTCAAACCTTAGATTTCCTTTCTACGAGTGGCATTAAAATATACCGAATAGTTAATCCCCCCCAACACACCCCTCCATTTTTCGACCCCCCCCCCCCCAAAAAAAAATGCTGTAAATCCTTGGCGATGTTTATATTTCGAACAATGTTAGGGATATCTAGTACGAAAATAACAGCTTCTTTTTTTCCTTCTCTCTCCTTTCATTTTATAACACTATAGTTACCACTTAGTGTAATCAAATCAAAGATAAAGATTGTTATTAATATTAACCCAATAAATTAATCGTCGAATAGTATGCTATGATTATATTTTTGTCACATCATTGGAAAAGAGTACAATACCTCACTACGGTGGCTACCTGTTATTTATTTCAAAAAATAACATTTTTAAAATTTGCACTTCAACAGTTCAATTGTAAGTAATTCGCATTTGCATTATTTCTTGAAATTTGTTGAACAATGAAGTGCACCGCAGTTCAAAGTATCAACTTCTCTCTTTTCGGCATTCGTTGGTTTTCTTCAATAATTTTTTTTTCCAGAATTTCCAACATATATTGCTCTCTTAAAATATCAATTCTTCAGATTTTTACAAAAAAGAGGTAGGCTGTGAAATTTTCAACGAGCATCGCAAATTTTGTTCGCTCATTTTCACTCGTATAAAACCGTCGATCTCTATCGCCAAATTTGAAGGCGTCGACAATAAGTTACTAAACCACCAATAATGGAAAAACCCTGACATTATTTAAAAAATCTTTCAAACCTTAACTGCCGTCCGCCATTTCTTAGTTTCCTTGGCGTCGACGGTTTATCGCCAAATTTGAATCCGTCTCCAATGAGTTACTAAAACGTTGGCGTCGGCGGTCTGATACATAAGTACCAAGCTTTCATAGCTGTTAGTAATTTCTGTTTTATTGTCAATAATCAGATAAATTTTTTTTAACAATTTTGATTCCACGCTTCACAGACAAAAATAAATTACAATAAACATAAATAAATTCATAGATATATTGAGCTATAATAAATTAGAATTTATTATTGAGGTAAAAATTTTTTTAAAAAAACAACTCTTTATTATTTTTTGACGCATTTTATATAAAGTTTCTATAATGAAATTTCTTTCACATTCTTTATGAATCCTTAAAACGTTTCAAAACTGAAAACGATTGAAATGTAAATTTCACAACAACATGTTTTTTTTTATAAGTATGTGTTTGCAAATGTGTAAAAATAAAATAAATGTGTGCAAGTACTGCAAAAGAAAAAAAAAAGAAATTGTCAAATGTATAAGACATTGCTATGAAGAAATGAATGAATGATTAAAAAATAATTAAAACTGACAAAAATATTTTGTGAATCAGAATGGGATCTTATTCATTTATAAATTAATCAAATTTTTCTTTTAACTTAAATACTTTATTTATGATTTATACTCTTCAAAAAAACTTTATAAACTTAATAAATTACAAAGACATTTTTAGTCAGTCTTCAGTGTTACTGGAAAAATAAGGTGAAACACTCTTGTAGAGAGAGCGATTCAAAAAATATCGTTTTTATTTGATTTATGCTTTTAGTGTGATTTATCTTCACTGCACATGGCTTTTTAAATACCAGCTGTCAGAAAATTCTCCATTATCGAAGTTTCAGATAATTTCACAATCTGTTGGTAAAGCCGTCTTTTAATTGGAGTATAAACGAAAATATTTAAGACAGATATCACTTGCTGCTGTTTCTAATCGTATGTCTATCAAATGTATGTGTATTGCAAAAAGATTTGGCAGAAAAAACATTCTGCCACACATTACATTTCTCTTTTGAATGTGTGTTTAAAAGTGTCTATAAATTAGAATTCTAATGTTGTTGTTGTTGTGTCAAATGGCACTTGCCATGGACAAGCCCCCTGCTGAACCCAGCAGCAGATTAAGCCGAATGAAGCGTCTCTTGAATTTGAGTAGCGCCAACTAGGGCCAAGAGTACGACTTTGCTACACACTCACCACATTCGCTTGCAGAACCCCTTTTTACAGGGGGGTACATTCACACATCTCACAGATAGCACACAGAATAACAACCATGCCCGAACCGGGACTTCCAGAACACGGGGAAGACGCACTACCTCTGTGCCAGCAAGCCGGCAGAATTCTAATAAAATCCTTTATAACACAAACCAAGTAGGGTGTCTTTTCCATGAGTATCAGTAAATAATCCATTCACTGTCAGTTTTTAGAAATGTTTTATGCATCACATCATACATTTCAGGCTTTTTTTTTTCGTATGTGTACGTATAAGTCTATCGATCCTTGATTTGTCAGAAAATGCTTTATGACTCACATCACATTCTCATGGTTTTACTTGCCCGTGAGTCCGCAAATGCCTCTTTAAATCCGAGTTGCAAGCAAATGCCTTGTTACAAATCTCGCACGCAAACGGTTTCTCTTTGGTGTGCACCCGCAAATGCCTTCTTAAATGCCAGTTGTCAGAAAAAGCTTTGTTACACAAGTTGCATGCAAAGCTTTTTTGATTCGCATGTGCTCGAATATGTCTAGTCAAAGTTGTATTGTTAGCAAATAAATGGTGGCATTCAGAACATTTATATGATTTATCTTTCCTGTGCGTCCGCAAATGCATCTTTAAATTCGCATTTTTAGAAAATGCTTTACAACATACATTACATGCGTATGCTTTTTCTTCCGAATGCTCGACATGAGTTTGAACATGTCTATTGAAACACGATTTGTCAGAAAATGCTTTAAGGCACACATCACATGTATATGGTTTCTCTTTCGTATGTATTCGCAAATGACACTTTAATTGCGAATTTTGAGAAAATCTTTTGTGACAGAAATCACAAATATACGGTTTCTCTTTCCTGTGCAATTGTAAATGCACCTTCAAACCCGAGTTGTTAGCAAATGCTTTACTACAAAGCACACATGCGAACGGTTTCTCCCTCGTATGCACCCGCAAATGTGCTCTTAAATTCCAGTTGCCAGGAAAAGTTTTATCACACAAGTTACATGCAAATCGTTTTTGTTTCTTATGCGCCTGAGTATGTTTATTTAAAGACGAATTGCTAAAAAATGTTTTATAGCATATGTCACATGAGTATGGCTTTTCTTTCGTATGTGTCCGAATATGTCTAGCTAAAGACGAGTTGTTAGGAAATGCTTTATGACACATCTCACATGAGTACGGGTTTTCTTCCATATGTGTCCGAATATGTCTATTTAAAGACGATGTGCTAGAAAATACTTTATGACACACATCACATGAGTATGGCTTTTCATCTGTATGTGTTCGAATATGTCTATTGAAAGAAAATTTGTCAGAAAAAGCTTCATAACACACAAAACATGTATATAGTATCTCTTTCGTGTGCGTCTGCATGTGATTTATTAAGTCAGAGCCTTTAGAAAATAATTTACCACAAGCATCGCATGGATATGATTTCTTTTGTGGAGGAGTCTGTAAGTCATCATTTAAAATTTCCTCTTGAAGGACATCTTGATTGCATAGATCATTGGGACGTGGCTCTTCCATCGCGTAAGCAATAGAGGAAACGGTGTTTAAAAACCATTCGATATGAAAAAATTTAATCAGTATTAATCAGAAGCATCCGATTTACCATCAAATTGAATTTTTAAACGGATTTTCAATAACTCTCAGAAACAGAAGCATGCACTCAGAATAAACAAAAGTGTTCCGTCATGGCTGAAGGGATTGATGCATTTTTACATTTGTTCAGGGTATAACTTTCGACTTGAATTGCAATAATTTTTTTTTCTCTCTTTCGTTGTTTCGAATTCCAGCATGCATCTAATTTAGTATCTCAGATTTGTCCATCGCCTTCTTATTTTTTCACAAAGAAAGATGCGATGTCTCCGCTGTCCATTCGTGGAAACCTTTGGAATAGCAGCATTCAACAGGTTTTCTCACAGTGCCAATTCGGAATCTAAAAAAAAAAAAACAAACATAAAACGGTTAACACAAACGGTTAGGCTTAGAACTATTGAAAAATCATCAAACATGTTTAAAGTTTCAAACGGATTAGTAGAGCTTGAAAGTAAAGAAATTAATGTTTGGTTATTGGTGAGAACGTATGTAGATCGATTAGAAGATGCCAGATTTGAAAGGCTTAATCTGAATAACAAAAAAGAGTATGACTATGAAACACTACCTCAGAGATGAATTCTAAAAATTACTATCGATTTCTTTCTGTCTCCTTCAATGGTTTTATGTGT
>JAOUZG010039538.1:556254-611313 GCA_026289955.1 Argiope argentata
TTTTATGTGTTAAAAATAATTGTGATTTCCCGTCATACAGTTTTTGATTTTCGAATCCTTAATTGGTTTCAGGTCTTTCACTCCGAATTAATACGAGGATCGCATAATTGACAAAATGATGCAGCTTTCGTGTCTGGATTTATTTTACTTTCGGCATGGGCCTTTATCTCTACGAACTGATCGGAATATTCACTCTCCAATATACAACCCAGAAGTGGCAACGGAAAAATCGTGGTACTTTTACATTAATACCAGCAATTTTAAGAAACTGCAGTGGAAGCATACTAAGTACTTTTAAGAAACCAAAAAAAAAAAAAAATGAAGATCAGAAACGTTTATTGTCAAAATGCATATTATTTTAGTTTATATAATTTTGAGAAACGTATGGTTTTTCTCGTTTAATATTACCGGAAAGGGTTCCTTACGCCCTGTTTGGAATGAGCCTGCCGTGATGTGGGACTGATCTGCGCATGAAAAGTCTACGTACAGAACATTTGAAAGGCAATGATTTAGTGGAATTCAAACTTGGTGTAAGATCTAAACGATTTATGTGAAATCAAATGTCACCAGTATTTTCGAGAAATCAGTTGATTGCGTGAGGTGACGAGTGATTAATAAAATTTAAAAAAAAAATTAATTGAATCTGTAATAAGTAAAATAGAACACGTGCCATTGCAAAGTGTTATAGGTAAAATTTCAAATAATGCACCCTAGATGAACTATTTTGAAAAAAAGTATTCCCGATGCTAAGATCGAAGTCTCTAAAGCAGTTAGAATTTACTAAAATTATATTGATCCAAAAATTCGAAATCTGCACCAAAAAAAAAGGAATTATGCCAGAAATGTTTTTCAAAATGTTAGAAACCCAATCTTCAAGAGAAAAATGAATAAATATATATTTAAAAAACCCTCCTAAAAGATTAATGACAAAACTAATCGAAACGAATTATTTAAGAAACTAATCTATGCAAATCCCTATGACGGTGGCTTCTGCAGTTTTGTCTGATCCTTTAAAAAGAAAACATTTCAGCCCTTAAAGGCCCGGTTAGTATTGTTAATACAGACATTGATGAAACAAACTGCCTGGCTGACAGCCTTGAGATTCAGCTTCAATTAAATAAACTTAAACATGACGAAACAGAGACGGTTGTAAATAATACAGTCAAAGACTTTCAGAATACTTTTCCTAAGGTTTTCAAGCTGTTCCTCTTCAATCTATTACTGAAATTAATTATTGCGTTAAGAATCTCAGTATGGAGGCAGGGATAGTCTGGTTGGTAGAGCGTTGGACTCGTTCTCCTTAGGTGACGAGTTCGAAATTCACCGGCCAAAGGATTCTGCGAGTGTGTGGCGGCTGGCGCTCGTTAAATCTGTCGTGGTTATAAAGTCCTCCAGGTCGAGAGTAATACCAGTGGCTGTACTGGGTCAGAAATGATCGTTCTCTGTTCTAAATTACGATTTATGGTTGAACGAATGAATGTGCATGGACCAAGTCCGTCCCCTAAAAAGGGTTGTGACGTGTGAATAGCTAAGTCGTTGTGATGGCTGATAAAATTGTGATTTACTTTATTGTATGTTTTTGTTTTATTTTATATTCGTTCAGTGTAATTTTTATCAACGTAACTTTGAAATTTTAAAATACGTTTCAGAAATGATCTGCTTTAAAAGTACATTGCTCAACATTGTGTTTCTATTAGTGATTAAAAAAAAAGAATGTTGCTCAGTATTCAGGATGTTTCTGTTGAATAAAAATTATTTCATCATTTACTTTGACATTCTTGTCATACTATATTTAAATTCTTTGTGTCTAGAAAAAGAACAGTTGATAAACAATATTTGAGGTTTTTTTTTTAATAGGCAAGAACCCTGAAACTTCCATTTGGTCATATTTTTTCAAATAATTAACATATGTATTTTATCTATATTTTTTGTAATGTGTGAATAAAAACTATAAAGGCATAATTTTACTTGTTTTTACTTTAATGATTTCTATAAATTAAATTGAAATAACTGATTCATAAGTTGCATCGATTTTTTTAAAAAAATGGTATTTATAAATGGTATATAATTTGAAATTGTAAACAAAATTTATTCCTTATAGAAAAATTTGTTTGCAAACTAATTAATAGGCGATGCGGATGGCAATCGTAACTTGAATTAAACTTCACCTGAAAGAACTTGAACTAAACTTTCAGCTCAAGCGACATAGAGGGAAAAAGATGAAGTCATCGGTAATACCGACTCAATATGAAACGAATCGATTATAAATTTACTTTTTAAACGGTTCAACTTGAAAAAAATTGTGTTTTCTGAGAAGCGTAAAAATATGTAACAGTAAAATGATATCATTTTTCAATAAAATGAAGAAGAAAAAAAAAGATTAAAATGAAATCTGCTATAAATATTTCAATGCATCATGTCAAAACACAATAATTAATTAAACAATCTAATCTATTTTTAAAATTTTTATTAACGCTTAAAGAAAACAACTTAACACAAAGTGGCCGATTTTGCAAACGTATGGATTAATCAAACAATTTAAATTATTTTTAAAAAGATTTTTATTCAAGTTCGAAGAAAGTTTTCATAAAGTTAAAAAAGCTAAAAAAGTCATTTCAACAAAAAGTGCCAAATTGGAAATTAAAAAGGTCTTTATTTCAAATTAACAGTCCTTTACCAATATTTTTGGAGTCTTCTAAGGCCTATTTTTGAGAAAGTTGAAATTTAAAATTTCAGTGCCTTGTCCACTCATTTTTGTTGACGCCAAAAAAAACTCATCCCAATGAACTGTTATTGAAACAACACGTGCTTGTGCAAGTTAAATTATATTTTTATTTATTTTAATTGTTTCATAAAATTAGTCATTAGTAATTGTTCATTAGCAAACGATCCAAAAAACTGTCTCGCCTTTATTGTTTAAAAAAATACATATTTCCTATTTATTTCATTTCATATAATCACGTGTACAAAAGGATATTTTTTCTAGGGCTTATTTGCTGTAGTCATTAACTTTTTTTGTTAATCAGAGCTTTTGTAAACACAATGGCAAAGCGTTATTAAAAGCAGATTTTTGAGATGCTTGCGTAGATAATAAAATTTCCCTTTTTCGCCAACAGATTTTTGTTGACGCCAAAAATCTCATCCCTAAAACAACATCATGGTCTGACGATAAAAAAAAAGTGAAATAAAACAATTTTTTCCCTTTCCTAGTCTCAAATTTTAATTTAAATGAGTCAAATTTTGTTTATATTATGTACTACCTTTTGAACGCAACTTCATACGCTAGGAAATTTTATATTTGTATGTGTGAGAACTGACAGTCTGATCACAATATAAAACGTTATCAAACCAAATCATACGATTACTTATTAGATGAAACTATGAAAACGCTTTGAATTTTATTGCAACAAAAAACATGCATTAGAAATTTAGCAAATAAATAAATAAATAAAAATTAAGCAATTTAAATTGTCAACATTTTGGGAAAATTTTCCTACACAAAAACTTATGTAATTGTAAGATAAAAATGTTTGCATTTTGCAATAATCCAAAATTTTACCACACTTTGCTACGATGTTAATAAAACAAAACAGCAGACCAATTATTCAAAATCAAGTTCGTATCCATTGAAAATACAGTTGTCAATAATCAGAGCACACTGCCCATGCATGAATTTTCAACGCCAGTTACGATGATGCAAATGTATCAATTTTCTACGTCAGTTGGGGCAATGTTATGCAGATTAGAAATTTTTAATTACCTTTATTGTTTTATTTTAATTGAAAAGTACTTCAGAATGAATTCGAAAGGTAGATTAATAAACAACGTTTAGTTTCAAATGTATCAAATATTAAGAAAATAAACAGAGAATCGTTAGAAATAAAAGTCGAAAAAAGTTTAGCCTAATCTCGATAACGTGGAAGGGAGAAAAAAAATTGAAGCTTTGCTTATTAGGTGGTGGAAAAATGAAAAGATATTTGACATTAATGTTAGTTTTAATTAATAAAAAATTAACCAATCAATGAACAAGTATAAATAGTAACCTATGTTCTATTCCAGGCTACAATATATTACTGTGCTAAATTTCATCCAACTCCGCTCAGACGTAATCGATTAACATCCATTCATCCAAACTTCCACATTTATAATAGTGGTAAGATGCAGAATAATTATAGTCATTAACTTGCATCATTAAAGAAAATCCATCAAAGCGACCAAGCATTTCTGAGCAATCAAATTTTCCAGGAATGGAGCAGTGGTCGTTCAGAGGGGTTTCACTGCCTACAATGAATTTTCAGGTTCCCACTATATTATACGTAATTTTTTTTTTGAATTTTAAATATATTGTGAAAATACTGGCAAGTATTTTTTATTCTTAAATAATTTCTAACAAAAGAATTTTAAAGTGCTTCGCCAGTAAATATTTTTATTAAAAAAATCTCAAGTCGTCAGAAAATAATTTTGTAACAAATTATTTAATAAATTTGATATTCATCAGAGAATACCAGGTGAATCAGCAAATTTAATACAGGAAATCGTCATCTCCAAACGTCACTAATGTTTCGTAGAGGCCCTATAACACGCGAAATACCGTCAGCACTTTTGTCGACAGTTGTCGATTTGTGCCCGCAGGCAACTGGTCAAGCAAGGTTTTCCGTCATCGTCAACTTTTTTTTAACCGGCTTGAAAATGTCCACGATAGTGACGGAAATATCGTTTGCAAACGAAATTCAACCAATCATGTGGAATTTTGCAGTGACGTAGCATGCCAAGAATGGCGTAATTGGCGCTACTATACTAAAAATGCACGCATTTAATGTTACATATTACTAAATACTAAAAATAGTTTCGATAGAATGAAAAAAGCGAAGTGAAACTTCGGCATCTTTTCCCCATTCTGTGGGGCAACTTATTGCCCCCACTATAAAAAAAACTTATACTACCGTATGGGGAATAGTTCTCTGGAAGGATCTTCGAACTTGTGATGGAATTTTCAGAGATTCAACAGGATATTTTTAAGTAAATAAAAAAATATTAATGCTGATATGAATTGTTTTCTTTTTGTGAAATATATTTGACCATATTCAGCCTTTATTTATTCAAATAATAGTATAATCTTTTGATTATAGTAATTCCTTAAATAGTTTGTAAACAGCTTCTATATAATTAAAAAATTTTAACTCCATTGTTAGAGTGAAAAATATAATAGTGATTTTAAATTTTAATACTTAGATGTTCCTGCAATGTTGCAGAAATATAAAACATATTTAGTTTTGACAAAAATAGAAAAATGATCATACTTTTTATCATTAGAAAAACACTAAATCACCTTTTGTATGATAGACAATAAAATTTAGGCTTCTTTTTCCACATTTTTTTCTTTTAAATTTAATAAATTAACAGTTAATTTCGAATGATATTTCTGATTATACATTTGCATTGAGAAAGTTGCATAGAATGGCCACACATTTGGAAATAGTCAGACTAAAAAACAAGTATTTTATTGCTTCTCATTCCTGATGTAATGTGGAGGGCTTTTAAAAATTTTTTTTGGCAATTTGAAATTTTAAGAAAAAACTATTTTTTAATATCTATGTAAAAATAAATGAAGTTTTAATACTTTAGATTTGAAAAAAACTAAGGAAAATGCAATAACATAGTTTGGAAAATTATTTTTGATTATTATTATTGAATGAAAATTATTTAACGATTCCTATTTTTCACAAATACTGGTAATAAATGCACAAAGATTTTAAAAAAAAACAGCTCTGTAGTTACAAATAAAATGAAAACAAAACATTTAACAAATTTTTTTAAAAAAGTAATTTTAGAAATGAGTGAGCTAAATAGTGTAATAGAATTTACCAATATTTATCAAATGAAGAATCCTATTCGATGAATTGTTTTATAATTTTGAACTGATGTGGGAAAATAAAAATTATTTAAAGGAATGATAAATACAAATCGAGTCCAATATACATCCTCAAAAATTATTTTTTAAAAATAAAAAGGAAGGGAAAAACATTCAATCAAATTTAAAAGAGTAAAAAATACTTCTTATTCAATGATATGGTGGTAATGCATTTAAATCCTGTTTTTATTTTTAATTAAAATTCAAAAAAATATGTTCTTAGTGAATTTTTTATGTCCCAGAATCAATTTCTTGCCATATTTCAAATTCCTAACTTTAATTATTTGTACTTCACATCTAGACACAGTAGTTTTTATTTTTATATACACAAAACCTAAAATTTGTCGAGATGGATCCAACGAATATCAGTTTTCATATAGACAAAAATCAAAAGATTTCGAAAGTTATTTAATTTTGTTTTAAATGTATAGGCACTCCTCTTCTGTTTTGTTTATCAATTTTTGTTTTATTTGCACTTTTCCAGAAAAATAAGCGCTTTTAAGGTACTTAAAATTGATTTTAAAATTTCAGCACTATTTATGATGGTGTGTATCTTTTAAGCTTAATTGAATGCACACCCACAAATCATTTTTCTTTTCAATATATTTCTGTTTTAAATTTAATATTGATAAGATAAATTTATAGGAATTTATAAAAAAATACAAACACAAAAGCAGCATTTTTTTTATTGCTTGTCATTATTACTACAAAAATAATTACAAAACTGTTACTACGAAAAATTAAAAAGTTTCCGTATTTTACAGAATTTATTTGATAAATTAGTAGCAATTGTCATTATTACTAGAAAAACTACTACTAACTTGTCATTATTACTAGAAAAACTACTACTAACGTCATTATTACTACAAAAACTACTACTAACTTGTCATTATTACTACAAAAATAATTACAAAACTGTTACTAAGAATAATTAAAAAGTTTTATTATTTTACAGAATTCAATGTTATTAATTTTGATAAAAACATTATAATTAGTTGAATGGTACGATAAATATTTACAATAAATAACAAAAAGATTGATACTATAAGAAATGAAAAAGACATTCAAAGGAAAAAATGGCTAGAAAAGTATTTTCAAATTCGATAAATGTACAACTTGTCTCATTTTACAATCCTTATTATATTTATTGTATTAAGCATTCAAAAAAATTAAATTTGAAGCAGAAGGGATTCAATTTGAATTAATTCAATAATGTGTCAATGGAATTGCAATTTATTAAAGCAATGGAATTTCGTTGCATTGGCCTCGTAATTTACATATCTACAAATGCCAAGATAGTCTGAATAAAAAAAAAAATTACAACTATTATTGCAACCATGGGCTTTTGCATTCATTGAAAGCTAATGGGATCACTCAAAAAAATTATCCCGGATTTAATTATGAATTCAAGCAACGTCTTGACTAGAATCCCACGAATTATGAAATGAGAAAACTGCTGCTATTCACTAAGTATTAGAAACGAATAAAGAGCGATAAATACACCATAACGTAAACCTAAGCTTTTAGGTTTACCAGATAGCAAATCCTCAAATGACGTCACTTTCGTCGTCGTTTGCCGACGAAAGTGCTGACGATATTTTGCCGTGTGATAGGGCCTTAAGGCTTTTTTCCTTCAAGAGGGTTTGTTGGCTAAATCATAAAAATTACACCATGTTGTTTCTTCCCCTTTTCTAAAATAAATTCTTAAATAGGTGTGAGAATTTAAAATCTTAGTAAAATATATGCCAACAATTTACGAAAAACAAATGAAATATCGATAGAATTCCACTAATTAATGCTGAAGGTGCTTTAAAAGGCGCAGTTCTTTTAAACGGCAAAAGTAGAAATAAAAATAGTAAGCAATTCATTACTATCCTCTAAAGAAAAAGAAAGTTTTTTAAAAAAATTATACTTTCAACGAAAAGGGGGGGGGGAGATTCATTGAAGATTCTAATAAAAAAATTGGTTATGGGTTAGATATAATAAAAAAAATGACTGATAAAATCAAGTTTAATTTCATAAAATTTACTTTGAAAACCTGTTTGATAATTTAACTGATGTTAAGAAATAATTGTTTGTGTAACGAAATGAATTTAATAGTTATTTTTTCCGTTTATTCAATTACATATACTGATAAGCAATTTTTGAAGCTACAAATTGGATTATTTAATATAAAAAAGATTATTTTTCAAGATTCTTGGGAATATTATAAGAAATATCAATATTTTCATTCTTAATTTACATAGACTTATTTATTGACTAAGAAAGCCTCAGTTAGCAGAGAATAGAATTCTTTTGATGGCTATTGGAAACAAACAGTAATGGAAACCATTTTGTTTTTAATGTTCTGCAGAAAAACAGAAATGTTTATTGCTTACATACAGATAATTTGTTAATCAATATAATACAAAAACTTTTAAAAGTAACAAAAAAGTGACGCCTAATGTTGTTAAATACGATTATTTACTCATAACTATCCGTTTACACACTTCAAAGGGGGAAAATACATAAAATATAATAAGCATAAATAACTCATCAATACGTAAAGTAAAGAACGCACATTCGAGGTAAAAGCTCAAATGAAACGAAATCTTTTCTCTGAACAGTATTTAGCGTAAAATTCATTTTGCAAAATTGCTTCTCACATTCATTATAAACCCGCAAATCATTTCTAACCTCAAAAGATTTCAAAGGACATTTCGTATGAACATGTTTTATATTTGTGTTTATAATTGCGTTCTTATACAATTAATGCGTGCCAGTGCTGTAAGAGTAAAAAAAGGGGAAGGGGAAATCTTAACCAAATAGATAAAATGTATCTGGCAATTTATAACACCAATAGAAGTTAAAAGAATGAATTTTAACACAATGATATACACTGAAGTGACAAAAGTCATGGGATGACAGTTAATATCGCGTCGGTCCTCCTTTTGCCGTGCGAAGTGCAACAATTCGACGTGTCATGGAGTCCACAAGTCGTTGGAAGTCCTCTGCAGGAATATTGAGCCATGCTGTCTGTATAGACGTGCATAATTGTGAAAGTGTGGATGGTGCAGGAGTTTGGGCACGAACGGACCTTTCGATGATGTCCCATAAATGCTCGATGGAATTAATATCGGGCGATCTAGGTGGCCAGATCATGCACTGGAATTGTCCGGAATGTTCTTCAAACCAATCGCGAACAGTTCTGGCCCGGTGACAAGGCGCATTGTCATCCATAAAAATCCCATCGTTGTGTGGGTACGTGAAGTCCATGAATGGCTGCAAGTGATCTGCAAGCAGCTGAACATAACCATTTCCAGTCAATGATAGGTTCAGTTGCACCAGAGGACCGAGTCCATGCCATGTAAAAACAGCCCACACCATTATGCAGCCATCACCAGCTTGAACAGTGCCTTGCTGACAGTTTGGGTCCATGGCTTCGTGGGGTCTGCGCCACACTCGAACTCTACCATCAGCTCGTAACAACTGAAATCGTGACTCATCTGACCACGCCACGGTTTTCCACTGGTCTAGGGACCAGTCGATATGCTCACGAGCTCAGGAGAGTCGCTGCAGGCAATGTCGTGCTGTCAGTAAAGGCACTCGAGTCGGTCTTCTGCTGTCACAGCCCAAGGAAGACAAATTTCGCCGCGCAGTCCTACCGGACACGTCCCTCGTACGTCCCAAATTGATTCCTGCAGTTATTTGACGAAGTGTTTCTTGTTTATTAACATTGACCCTTCTACACAGACGTCGGCGGTCTCGGTCGTTAAGTGCAGGTGGTCGCTCACTGCGCTGCCCATGATGGGATGGGATGCCTGAAATTTCATACTCTCGGAACACTCTTGATACTGTGGGTCTCGGAATATTGAATTTACTAACGATATCCGCAATGGAATGACCCATGCGTCTAGTTCCAACTAACATTCCACTTTCAAAGTCTGTTAATTCTCGTCGGCCCCCATAAATCACGAAAAACCTGTTCACATGAATAACTTGAACACAAATGAAAGCTCTGGAAAACGAATTGCGCATTTATACTTTTTCGCTGCGATACTACTGTCATCTGTATATTTGCATATTGCTATCCCATGACTTTTGTCACTTCAATGCAGATGGCTTCAATAATTTACGAATACATTGGAATCCTATACATTGATAAATTCTCACTTTTACTAGTAAGATAAAAATTTTAAATAAGATTCATACTTTTTAAAAACACCTTTAAAATGCGAAAGTCAAAAAGATAAATTTCAGTTACAAATAAGTATGTTGCGTAAAAAACTATTTGAAACACTCACAAAGAACACTGCTTGAACATTGCCAAGGAACAGTTACATTAACCGGAATAATTAACTGCAAACAATGATTGAAGAAATGAAACTAAGAACACATTTAGCAGGAAGGATGCGCATTCCTTCTAGTGCAAAATGGTGAAGATATCGACAAATTAAAAACATAAAAAAAAAATATGCTCCTTGGATGATTTCCAAACAGCCTCACAAAAATGGATCTTCAGGTCACACTGATACAGAATGAGTATCTAGGTAAGATGCGTGATGACCACGGACACTAATGCACATTTTGCGTCTGTTCTCCGTGCTCTCCACAAAACTATCGAGTTCTCGGGGGATACAGCCCCTTTCCTCTCTCAAGGCTATTTAACTCTTGCATGATTCGTGGAGGGATGGTTCATTGTGAAACACGTCTACAAAAAAAAAAAAAAAAAAAAAAACTCGGGCATGTTCAATTTGATTTAGGCCAGGAGAGCAGGTCACAGCATACTGATAATATTTTCACTTTCCACTGCGTCCGATACCTCAACGCTTCTGAGTGACCGCATTATCGTCCATAAACGAAAAGTCTGGACCTACAACACCCCTAAAGCATGATCCAGAATACCCTCTCTGCAATACCGTTGAGATGGAGCGTTTCTTCGCTCAAAGATATGAAGCGGTGTTCTGCCATTGTGCATGATACCTGTCCACACCATCACGCCTTTGCTGTACCAATCTCGTCCACTTTACAAACCATTGAGCATAACGTGTTCCACACTCCCTTCACAGACATTGGTGGCCAGAATCACTTGTCGCACTGAAACTAGATTCGTCAGAAAACATCACTCCACATCGAACTTGGATATCCCAACCAACATGTTCCCCACACCAGCGTATCCTGTCACGACGAGGGCGCGGTGGAAGCGAGAACGAGCCAAGATTTAATCGATGTGAGAGGGTTTTTGCTGACACATGCGTACAGGTAGCGGTTGCAAGGTTTGCTTCTATCTGGTCTAGAGTCAAATTTCTGTTCTTTTTTTGCCACGAGGGCTATATAACGATCCTTTAAAAATGTGGTGTTCCTACCACGCTTCCCGGCATGCTTTTGAAAAGCATTTCCACACAGCGGCCTTCTTTAATTGAGAGATGATACTTTTTGATACACCCATTGCAGCAGCTACAGTGGCGGTACTTTGACCCGCTCCCAGTCGTCCACTATCGTTGGCACCCAAAAGATGCCTTGCTGATATTTTACTCTTACAGCAAGAGCCAAACAGAATTTCAGAGAAAAAAAAATTTATAAAGCCCGGCACTTCTTTGGGTCAAACATCAAGCAACATGAATTTTCGTATGAATTATAAGCTTGTATGCATTGTCTTTTCTGCTGATAACGAGTCCTGGTCTCCCAAGGCCTCTCAACTTGAATTTACTTTTATTGGTCAGCTGTCTGAAACGCAATTTTACATAAATCACTTGTTCCTTTAAACTGCCCAGAAGTATATATCGCTTTTATTTTCTTTATGGTTTTGGAGTGATATGTCTAAGTAGATTTATTTTTAAAACACGAGCAAGGAAAATTTCCAAATATAGAAGTTTCGTTTAAACAGTTTATCTTTCATAATGGAGCCACAAATGACTTCTTAAACGCCAACCGCCAGAAAGTTCTTTATTATCCAAGTTACACATTCAAATCAGGTACACATACATCCCACATTCGTATCAGCCGACGCATGCGTTCTTTATGTTCTATTTTCAAGAAAATTGTTCATGGCACTCACCCGCCGATATATTTTCCGTATGTCTAGGAATATGTTTGTTGAAATAAGAGTTGTCAGGAAATGCTTTCTGGCACACATCACACGTGTAGTTCTTGAATAATTTTTTAAAAATCTGAATTGCAAGTACACGTCTTAATACAAATCACACACACTAAAGGTTTTTCTTTCGTATGCACCAGCAACTGTATACTTGAATGTCAGTAGTCAGATAAAGCTTCAGTACACGTGTTACATAAAAGCCGTTTATGATTCATGTGCTCTAATATGAGAGTGCAAAGTTGGGATTTTAGCAAATGCCTTATATGACACAGAACATGTATTTAATTTTCCGTTTGTATGCGTCAGCAAATGATTCGTCACATATGAGTTTTTTAGAAAATACTTTTTAACACATATCGGTGATGTTAATCTTTTGTATGCACATGTAAATGTATCTTTAAATAAGAGACGAATGAAAATGGTTTACAACATGTAAACGGCTTCACTTCATTAAGTACCCACAAACATATCCTTAAATTGATGTAGTCAGAAAATGATTTATTACAGAAGCTACATGAAAATCGTTTTTGTCTGATATATGTCCGAATATGACAATTCAATGTTGAATAGTGGGCAAATTACTTATTGCACACACATGTACGTGGCTTTTCGTCCGTAAATGTTTCGTTAGATTCGTTTTTTATTTTTAATTCTTTATTACACACATCACATGCGTACGATTTCTCTTTGATATGTGTCCGATTATGCGTAATGAGAGACGATTTCTGAGAGAAGGCTTTATGACATATATCACATGCGTACAGTTTCTCTTTTGTATGCGTCCGAATATGATTAGTGAGACACGATTTATGAGAAAAAGCTTTGTGCCACATATCACATGCGTACGGTTTCTCTTTGGTATGCGTCCTTAAATGTATCTTTAAATGCGACTTTTCAAGAAATTCTTAGTGGCACATGTCACATGAGTACGGTTTCTCATTGTTATGTGTTCGAATATGTCTCATAAGAGACGAATCATGAGAGAAGGCTTTGTGGCACATATCACATGATCGCGGTTTCTCTTTGCTATGCATTTTTATATGCACCTTTAAATGCGAATTTAAAGAAAAACCTTTGTGACACATATAACATGAGTACGGTTTCTCTTTGGTATGCGTCCTTAAATGAATCAATAAATGCGAGTTTTCAGAAAATTCCTTTTGACACACATCACATGCGTACAGTTTCTCATTCGCATGTATTCGAATATGTCTCATTAGAGACGATTTCTGAGAAAAGGCTTTATGGCATAAATCACAAGCGAATGGTTTCTCTTTTGTATGTATCCGAATATGTCTAATGAGAGATGATTTCTGAGAAAAAGCTTTGTGGCACATATCACATGCGTACGGTTTTTCTTTGGTATGCGTCCTTAAATGTATCTTTAAACGCGAGTTTTCAGAAAATTCTTTATGGCACATGTCACATGAATACGGTTTCTCTTTGATATGTGTCCGATTATGCATAATGAGAGACGAATTTATAGAAAAGGCTTTATGACATATAACACATGCGTACGGTTTCTCTTTTGTATGCGTCCGAATATGATTAGTGAGACACGATTTATGAGAAAAAGCTTTGTGGCACACATCACATGCGTACGGTTTCTCTTTGGTATGCGTCCTTAAATGTATCTTTAAATGCGACTTTTCAGAAAATTCTTTATGACACATGTCACATGAGTACGGTTTCTCATTGGTATGTATTCGAATATGTCTCATAAGAGACGAATTATGAGAAAAGGCTTTGTGGCACATATCACATGCGTGCGGTTTCTCTTTGGTATGTATTCGAATATGTCTCATAAGAGACGAATTATGAGAAAAGGCTTTGTGGCACATATCACATGCGTGCGGTTTCTCTTTGGTATGCATTCTTATATGCACCTTTAAATGCGAATTTAAAGAAAATACTTTATGACACACATCACATGCGTACAGTTTCTCATTCGTATGTTTTCGAATATGCCTCATTAGAGACGATTTCTGAGAAAAAGCTATATGGCATATATCACAAGCGAAAGGTTTCTCTTTTGTATGTATCCGAATATGTCTAATGAGACATGATTTCTGAGAAAAAGCTTTGTGGCACATATCACATGCGTACGGTTTTTCTTTGGTATGTGTCCTTAAATGTGTCTTTAAATGCCAATTTAAAGAAAATTCTTTATGGCACACGTCACATGAGTACGGTTTCTCATTAGTATGTGTCCTTAAATGTACCATTAAATGCGACTTGTCAGAAAATCCTTTATTACACACATCACATGCGTGTGGTTTCTCATTCGTGTGTGTCTGAATATGTTTAAGGAGAGTCGATTTCTGAGGAAAGGCTTTATGACACACATCACATGAGTATGGCCTCTCTTTCGTATGTGTCCGTATATGGTTTACCAGCTGGGAATAATAAGAAAATATTTTACCGCAAATATCGCATGAATGCGATTTCTTTTTGGTAGGAGTATGCAAATCTTTCTTTAAAGTTTCATCTTGAGATAAAACTTGTCCGCATATTTTATGAGGATATTGTTTGTCCATCGCGACAGTAATACGAAAATGGGTTTTCAAAACAATTATCTGCCTCCAAAAACCTGATTAACCAAGATCAATCAACTTTCCTTTCGATTCTATTTGTGAACGAAATTTCATAGAATTGTACAAACATATGAATGCATTTAGTAAACAAAAAAAGGCATTCTTTTATTTTGCAATGGAATGTTGGATTTTTAAATTTCTTTGTTGAAAATATATTCTACTACTTGATTTATGGGAATAAAACTTGTCTGTTACACACACAAACCAAAATATTCAGTAATATATGATTAGATAAAAAAAAATGAAAAATATTGCAGATCTAAAATGTTTAGTGGATGTACAAAAGAATATTCTCTCTCTCTCTCTTTAGTGTCTCTGGATTCCAAATTTTAGATCATATTTTACAGTCCTGATTCGTGAATCACAGTCTTATCATCGCCCCTTTCAGTAGGAATGATGTGATGAATCCGCAGCCACTCCCCTCGTCACGGAACACATTCAACAAGTTTCCTCATAGTGCAACTTCAGAATCTAAATAACACAAAACAATTAAAATGTCTTTAGGTTCAGAACTACTGAAATATCTTCAAAGATGTTTTAACTTCCAAAATGATTTATAGCGCTTAAAAAAGAAAAAAGAATTAATAGTTATGAACTGATTAGAATATGTAGGGCAATTAAAATAAAATTCCCAGTTTTGGAAGGCTTAATCGTTTGAATAAAAAATAATTAAAAAAAAATAATAAAATGACTTAAAATCCCAGAAGTCGCTTTGATAATTTATTCCGTTTTTTTGACGTTTTCTGTTACTGAATAAATTTTAATAATTCTGAAAGATTTTTTTTGTCTTTCTTTAGACGTTACAATTCACCATGGTGATCAAAATTTTAACTTTTTTTTATTGCAGAAGTGTTGAAAAGCCCGATAAAATGAAAATACGATAGGCAGAATGGATTTCAGAGGGGTTTGAATAATTATAAACACACTGTATAGTAAAGCGAAGAATGTTCTTGTGGTGATTGCTTAACCATAAGATTGGGAGTTCGGGCCTAGCATTATCCGCTACAATCACCTAAAATGGTAACCCGGCGACCGACGGATAAAACGCAACCTTCGCAGTAGCTTCGTTCAACTATCGTGTTGCCCTCTATCGGCGACTCAAAGCTCTAGACGCGCATTAAATACGACAATAAATAACATCACCAATAACACTTCACATAAGTATCGTTCGCCAACTCACTGGGGAGATACTCTGTGGTGATTGCTTAACCATAAGATTGGGAGTTCGGGCCTAGCGCAATTCGCTACAACTAAATTCTATTAAAGAAATTTATTTGAACAGTGGATATATAATCAAAAATATATTATTAGGTTTTCTAAAATGATAGAAATTTTTTTTAATAGAAATGTTCTCTGCAGCTTAAGAATTTTTTTAAATGCTTATTTATTTCATCGTCACTTCTCTCCCCCCCCCACATTTCTTCAAACCGTAAAGAGAAATTTGTTCGCTAAGGAGTAATAATATGTCTATGGTTTAGAGCATAGGCTAACCTCCTATTTGTTTTTCTGAAAATTAACCATTGTTGTTTGCTAATTATGCTTGAACGCTTTCCTAAAATTTAATAAATTTTATACGAATAGGAAAAAAATAGATATGCCATTCTTTAGGGCGCTTTAGTATGCGTTAAATTTGATTCTCCTTTTAGTCGAGGCTTAAAATGGAACATGATATCCTAACCACTTAGTATCAGGCACCAGATAAATATAGATGTATTAATTAAATATAATAAATCTTACACAATTTTTTAGAATACAAATGCCGATTGTAACTTCATTAAAAAAACTCTAAAAAATAGAGTGAAATAAAAATAAGGCATAACGTCCAATAAATTATAATGTTCCTGTGTTGACCATTCGTACATGCAAATTCATGACATTTTCATTAGTTGATAAAGAGAATAATTTGAAAGTGAAAAAAAAAAGATTTAAATGAAATCCGCTTTGCATATTTCAATGTGTCATGTCAGAACATCATTTCTTTAATGGCCAAGCACCACGTGCTCGTGCAAGTTAAATCATATTTTTATTCAGTTTATTTGTTTCATTGAATGAGTCACTTTAGTATTGCAAACGATCTAAAAAAAACTTTGTCTCACATTTATCGTTTAAAAAAATATGCCATTTCCTATTTATTTCATTTCATTTCATTTAATCACGTGCTCAAAAGGACATTTTTCTAGGTTTTATTTGCTGCAGTCATTAACTCATTTTTTTTAATCGAAGCTTTTGTAAATGCGATGGCAACGCGTTATTAAAAGCTGATTTTTTTAGTTCTCGTACAGATAATAAAATTTTTATTTTTCGCCTACGGATTTTTGTTAATGCCAGAAAACTTCATTCCGAAACCAATATCATGTTCAGACATGATAAAAATATTAGAAAAGATCAGATACATTTCACTTTCGAACATAATTCCTAATAACTTTGCGATGCTTACATTTTCAAGCAATTTCATTAAACTAAAGAAAAGTGCAATTTTGTAACTAATTTAAACGTAGGCAATTTTTGAGGAAGTCTAACAATTCCGAAAATAGCTGTGCCTTAGAGTTTTTTTTTTTTTTTTTTTTTGCTAGTAAAGGAAAGTTTAGCTTGAACAGGACAATGGTTTTTTATTTAAATTCTCTGGTGCATTATTGGGACTAAGATGTCTGTTAAAATATCCATATTAAAGGGTATTGAAAGGAGGGTCATTTATTTTGGTTTAAATATTTCAACTCAAAAGTTAATATCAATATTTTCATCGCCTGATAACACAGTTGAAAAATTATTGGAGACGTTTTGATTTCTTGATCTAACAACTTTTCAACAATTAAAAATTACATGAAAAAATAGTTATTAATTTCATAAAAAAATGTAAATTGTTGTTTCGTAACCTAGAGGTGAGTTGAAGCAGTTATAAATATTTCTTTAGTGGTCACTTTTTTCAGCATATAATCGGTTGATTTAATGTATGTCCTTTTGGGAATACATATAATCTGCCTTCCTAATATACCGATCCAGCAAATATTTCTAATAAATTCAGCAAATATATTTCTGATGAATGCACTTCGCTTTTCAATTCAATATATAAGAAAAAGAATACTGCTTCTCGAACTTGTATAGATAAATCCCACATATATCAAATCATTCTTTTTTCTCCCCCTCCTCCCTGAAAACTGAAGGCAGGGGATTTTACTCTTCCTACATTGATATGCTCACGGTTCTAGCATTAGCAGTAATAAAATGTATAAATTCCAAAGTCAAAACCCAATGGCAATGTACATTATAATGACTCTCTTTTAGTAAATTGATTAATTTACTAACACATTTTTTTATTTATCATGTCAATAACTAATTTTCATACCTAATGAACTTTTGTGTGAAATTTTTGAAAAAGTATTTTATTATAATAAATAATTACACGATATTAAACTTTTTTTAATAATATTATTTATTTGGTTTAGAAGTATCGTAATAAGTCAGCAAAATTAAATAAATATAAATTTTGAAAAAAGAACCAATTAAATGCTACAAAATTAAATTATCATTTTAATATCTTACTTATAGAATTCTTAAAAAATATTTATTTAGCATATAGGCTTAATAACCTCGTTCTAATAAAAATACTTTTACTCCCCACCCCCCTCCTTCCATCACCCAAGTTGAATAACATCTGCTTAGTGGGAAATTCTCCTATAGTCTAATTCTAACTGAAAATCGGCTATTTTGGAAGTTAGCTAGGGAAATAAATTAGAAATGAATAAAGAAATATGGAAATAATAGATAACAAAGAAGACAGCAAGGAAGGAAAATATTGGAATTCTATTTACGTTTATGTTGACCGATCAGACTTCACGAGAATTTTAAATAGAGAAAATTCATTTTTTTTATATTCGAAAAAAGCATATCCATATTTTGTATTTAAAATTCATCTATATTCCTTCAACGAAGTCTTTAAGTGATTTATTTTTACATGTTTTCTTTGTTTTAAATGCAGCGTTATTTCTAAATGTAAAATAACTAACATTACGACATTTCAAATACCAATAAACATCCAGCCATTATCTATGCATTCAGATTTTTAAAAATTGCTGATTGCACTAGGAATTACTTTCATGCGTTTTTGAATGATATAATTAAAGCTTCGATGTTTTAAAAAAATCAGCTCTTGGCTTCAGGTTCATATTCTGCTATGAGGAAGTATCTAAACAGAATAAATTTACTGAAGAGTTTTTTAAAACTAGCCTAAAAATATTTAAAAACGAGCAATGCTGGAATGACTTCTAGAATAGACATTACTACAATTTTTACTACTGTGTTTTAAGGCAAGATTTCTACGATTAGTTTTGCATATCTAGCTCACAAATATAATCTTTTACTTATGAATATTTCCCAACTGTATTTTAAAGTAATCTCATAGTGTGTTGTATTTTAGATATTGGGTCTTTTTTTATTCACATTTCTAAGAAAATAACAATCACATTGCATGAACATTTAATCACAAAAGAAATATATCTATGAAAAAAAGAGGATATTTGATTTAAACTGATGATATATATTTGTATATAGTTTTAATCAGGTGAACTATAGAATAAAATTTAAAATTAGAAAATTAAACCATATATAATAAGAACAATAATTTCAACAAAATGATATCGTAAACAATCACTGGTTCTAAAAATAAGTCATAAAAATGTTCTCACCAATTTTCAAATAATTTCATTATTCAAATTCAAAAGTGAATGGTATTTCCATCTTAAGGTTTTCATAATGTTCAGCTTTTATTTAGTAGAAGCCACACTGACAGTTTAGATTTTTAAGTATAATATTTTTAAAAACTGAAATTTCAATTAAAAAGAATGCAGTAAATTTGGCTGATAATTTTTAATCCAATTTCTAATATATAAATCAAGTAAATGCACTTTCTAATGTTTTTTTTTTTTTTTTACTGCTGACATATTAAAACATTTTTGGTACAAACTATGTACCTATTTAAAAAAAATGTAAACATTTATAGTGTTTATTCAATGAAAATCATTTGATCTATTTATTAATTCATTTAATTTATAATATAAATATCATATAAAAGCAATTCTAAATGGTTTGTGTTATAAAATTGCAACATAAAATTTTTTGGTTTTTTAAAAAAATTTATGAGAATTTTCACCAATTATCTTTTGAACAGTAACTAATTTAACTTACTTCAACAAATAATAAGAAAAGATAACAAATTATTTGAGTATCTACTCTGTATTATGCAATAAAATTGTTTCATAATATTTTTTTTAAAAAAAATTCTCAAACTATGAAGTAACAGCATCTCTAATCATATGTGGTAAGACTATTTATTAATAACATTTCAGAACTAATGAATTTATTGGTAAGTATATTTTTCATAGCCTTAACTAGGTAAAATACTGAAGTTAAAAAATCTTTCGAAGTGCAGAGCTTATTAGTTCAATTTTATACAATCATTAACAATTAAATATGTATTTATAGATATAGATAATACGATTGAATATTGATTTGTAATCATTATACAAATCATTATTCAACCAAAGATGGTATATGAGAATTATGAATCTCAAATGAACATACTAAACTAGTATTTTCAAACAAGTATAATCTATTATACAAATATATAAAAATAGTGAAGAGTTACTAGTGAACTATGTCTTGAATTAAATTTTAAGTTACTTCAAATACTATGTTGTAACATTATCTTTTCAATGCATATCATTATTTCTGGGCTTCAAAAGGACAATCTGTTGCAAATGAATGCTCATTAAACAGTAAATAAAATATATTCATAAGAATGTCATTACATTTAATTTCATATATATATATATATATATATATATATATATATATTCAAAAAAAATAAAAATTTTATTGCTTGAGCACTCTAATTCCATATATACATTTTTATATATACATATATAAGAATGGAAAAGATATCATGAATTTAAAACAAAGTATGGAATACATTTAATATTTCTTTCTAAAAGAAGAAATAACAAAACTAAAATTTAATATATGAAAGAAATTAATTAAAATAATCAATAGATTATCAACATTAATAGAATGTTTCAAATCAAGTAACATGTCTGATATTAGATATACTTCATCCAAATTACCTAATTTTACTAATTAAATTTTCAGGTTACAGATAAATTAACAGATTAATAGTGAGTAAAAAGTGAATTTCACATAATTTGAGATTTAGGATTTTTACATATTTATATTTTATTTGACAAGTTTTAGTTATATTAAATTGTCAGAGGCAAAAAATGCAGACTCAACTATTTAAGGTAATGATATTTTTCCTAATATTATAACATAAAGCATATCATATATTAAAATAAAATTAAGAATATATATGCAAATAAAGGAACAAACAATTTATTTGCAAAATGAAATTAAAATTTTAAATCCCCAAAGAAAACAAAGATAAAATTTTGGCATAAAATTTGCTTCAAGATCATTTAATTTCTAAAAATAAGTTATATGTATGGGTAATGTATTCATTACCAACTAAAATTTTGACTATGCTGACCAATGGCATATAGTTAAGACACCATTAATTGTAAGTGAAATTCTTAAATATGCTGAAACAAATTATGAATAAATAGAAAACACTAAATTGTTTACATTTTCATACCATAACAAATTGTTGTATGGTATGAAAATGTAAACAAACTAGCTTTAGTTTGTAAATAATTATGATAAATTAAAGTAAAAAACAAAAAACAAAAAAAAAAACCTTCTATACATTAATAAAATGAAACATTTTAAAAGATAAATATGTATCAGTAGATACATGGTAGAAATATATTTTTAGCTTGATTATCTTAAGAATGTTATAAAGAAATAATAAATCAATTATCAATATAGTAACTTTAATCTAATAACTCTTTTGGATGCAATTTTTCTAAAAATGACATAATTTGGATATTTTTGACATATCAAATTTAAAATGACCAATTTCTACTGCATGCATTTTGTATCATGCCAACAAGAATTAAGAAAATTACATTCACAAAAAGCATTTAATAATCAGTAATATTTTTTATTTCAGGGTTTAGAATACAAAATTATTATTGGACAAAATGATAACAATTACTCTTGCACTACAAAGATGAAACAACATAATCATTTATTCCATTCACTCTTTATGGAATATAATAACAAGATTGAATTATATAAAATAGCCCAAATAAATAATTAATGTCTTTTTTGGGGGTAGGAGGTCCCATCTACCTCATATTTTTTGAACGTTGTTTAGTTATAGGAAAATTATGATTTTGAGTCGTTGAATTATATTGAACAAAAGCAATTTTTAAGAATAAAAATAACCATCTAAAAAAGATAAATTAATCCATTCACACTTACGTGATAGCATTCTTAAGCCGTGTTTCAAACCATTAAGAATTACCACAGTTAACGTTTATAAACAAACATTTCTGGTTGAACTATTTTACATTGATTATTCGTCCATCTATGATTAACTTGCCAGTTCCCGTGTATTGAGTAACTAAATGAAACGTTCCGGATCCAATTTGTGACTAGGATTTGAATTCAGTTCAGATTAATAGGATCCTTGAAAGAACCAGCTCTATGGTGAAAATGTAGGACTGTTCGAACATTCCAACTAGGAATTATCTAATAATTTGATTTGGAATTGTTTTTTCTAGATTCGGATATTTTTTTCTGAACGGATTTTTGAACTTCCGGATCCAAACCTTTGATCTCGATGAACACATTATTCTTCTCTCTAACAGTTCGAAGAGCAATATTTGTTTATAATTACCGTAACCAGCATTTCTTACTGTTCGAGAAATAGGCTGTCATGTAAGTTTTAATGAATTTATATTTAATTCTTTCGGAGAGTTTGAAAATTTTTTATATTAAATATTGCTAGAATACTTTCGAAAACTCATCATTTTAATATGAGAAACGTGCAAAATTCAACACTTCTGTGTGAATTTTGCACATATACACAACACAATAACACTTCTGTGTGTCTAATATAATTCACATCATAATTAGCTTTTATACTGTATGCATGGAATTAATTGACTTTATTGTTTTAAATTTATACGAAATCAGTTCTTACTGTTTATGTTTGTCATTTTGTGCTTAAATATTAATAAGCATTAATTTCATTTGTCAAAATAATTTTTTAAATCCTTTTTGTCATGATATGAAATGCATGTTCCTGTAATTAAATAATTCCAAATTTATTACGGCAGTAAATGACGATGCTGCATAGTTTTTATAAAAATTGCCTGCAGATGAAGTATTTCGTGATTCATTAATAGGTTAATATAATATTTTTTTTAAAAATAATATATAAGTTGTTAACATTTTCTTGAGCCAGTGAAGCTGAAAATATATATTACTTCTACTATGCATCTACTTAATACTACATCTGCTAAGCTATTTAGATGAGTTTGCTAATATATGAAATATTTTTATTTATTTTAATCCATCATACATATGAAAAAATCTTATTTCATTGAGTTACTAAATACAATTTGTTGTGTTAAGGAAATGTAAGCAATATATTTCTATTCTAAGCAGTATTTTCTATTTCTCTTAAGCATAATTTATGGTGTACTTCTGATAGATGTTTGTTATTGAAAACATTCTTTTTGTCAGCATAGTCAATATTTAATTGCTAAAAAACATTTTAGCAATTGATTTTAATACATGAATACATATTTCTGTAATGAGTCTATTTTGATGAGCTCTTTTTAAAATCGTGGTTATTAAAAATTGGATTAAATTTTTAGCAATGTTTTATTTAGTGCTTGAACATTTTCACTGTGCCATTTTACATATAAAAATTGGTTTCATGTGCAAGCTTATGAATCCGTGTAAATTTATCTTAATTTATGAAACTGAATTTAATTCAAAAACAAATTTTGTTCTGAAATGTTATCTTTCACTTTTTTTTATGAAGATGAGAAATTTGTTTAATTTGATTTTCATAATTAGTTGGTTATTTCCTTTAGTTCTTTGTTTATTCTTGATTTTATTTAAATACATGAAATCCCTCTTGCATTATTGTAGTGTATTACATTATTATCTAAAAGAATTATTAATTTAAAATTTTGACTGTTCATTTTTTTTTCTTTTCTGTTTCTTGCAAACTAATATGGCTTAAACTTGTCAAGTAAAACAAATTCCAAGAATAACTTAAAATTCAGGTTTTATTCATTATTAATTTACTAATTTTGGTAATTTTAAAATTTGAGTTCATTTATTAAATTAAGCATTTCTGAGTAATAAAATATCGGATATTTGATGTATTTGGTGATTTTAAAGATGCTTTTCATTGGTAGCTTCTAGATTTATTTCACTTGTTCATATTTAATATTGCTCTTTCTTCTTATTCAAGAAAGTAATCAAACATGTTTTATTTTTTCCTTTAATTTAATGAATTTGGTATTATTGCATGTAGTACATTTAAATATTCATAGCCTAAAATTATTTTGTTGAAAATATGAAAAAGTAAGAGAAAAAAAATCCTCAACAACCTCAAATGTAGCAACATATAATGAATTTATTTTACTTGTTGTTTAGTTAATATTCATACGCAGCAGATTGTTCCTGCAAAGTAGAAATTCACTTCTAATAATATAAGAAGAAATGAGAAGCAAATGATATATTGTAAGTTTAGAGAAAACTTAAAAGCTTATTCCAAAACCCATGTGCATATTTATCTCTTTTTTTAAAGTTATTTTTGTATGTGTATATAATAAATTATACTTGTTTGAAAGTGATAAATTAGTATGTTCAGTTTTGGATTTGCGATCCTCATATATCATCTATGGGTAAATTTAGTTAATAAATTTCTATAATGGTTTAGAAATACATAGATACTTGATAATGAATGTATTTAATTGAATTTATAGAGTCTGCAATTCTTAAAAGTTTTTAATCTGCCATAGTTTATCTACTCAATGCTATGAGAAATATACTTACCTCTAAATTCATCAATTTAAAAATATCCTTGAGAAGCTCTTTTACCACATTCGATCAGAGTTGCTGTCTCTTAATAACACAGAAGTTTCTAAAAAACATCAATATTTTTAACATAGATTAAACTAAGCATAATATAGAGTAAACATAGGAATATTCCTATATTATAAATGCACTATCTATCATTAAGTATTTGGACACCCATGCTATTGAGGATATTTGTCTCCCTGATCCATGATCTGCCTTCTGTGTTTGAATATTGTGTAGGAAATAGTATTAGCAAAAGGTGTATGAATTCAGGACTCTCTGACTTTGAAAAAGATGTAATTATTGGATATAGTAGAAAGTGTTGATTTTTACTAGGTATACCTATTGAATTAAACATTACAAAATAGACTGTGGCTTTAGTGATTAAGAAATGGAACATGCGATTATCGAAAAGTAGTTTGACCCAACTGATCCTCAAAACTAAGAAATTGAGACTAATGAGTGCTGTCCAAAGAAATTTTGAAAAACTACTCCTGACCACTGGCTCACATACCACAGGAGCTCCAACAAAAATCTGAGACTGTTGTTTTGATAAATACTATCATCTAGCTTTCTATATTCAGGCTACTGTCCATAAGCATTCAATTGCAAAATTGAATTGACTGCTTAGTTGAGGTGTTGCAAGGCACATCAGAATTGGACTGTAGATGAAGGGCCATCCATATCTCTAGAGTGATGTTTTAATCTCTCCCAATCAGATCTCTCCCAATCAATCCCAATGTCTCGTTTTGGAATATGCATGAAGAACACCTTTCGTCTGAATACATTGTGATTACTATAAGTTTTGCTGAAATGGAATTATGGTCTGGGGTGTGTTGTAAATAGGACCCTTGATTCCAGTTCACAATAAGTTCAACTTAAACTCCACTGTTCTAGACAACAATGTGTGCCCTAGGATCTGACAATTTTACAGATTAAATCATTGTTATTTCCTGGATGGCAATGCCACTCGTCATGTTGTGAGGTCCATCATTTACCTTGCAACAAGATAAAATAATTGGATTTGTATGGTGACCATGGGATGAGCTGACTGTATAGGACTGATTTGTCCAGCGCAGAGATTTGAATTATGTAGAAAACCTCTGGGATGTGTAGGATTGTGGAATTAAGTGGTACAGCAACTGTTCAAAATCACTGAAAGAACTTACATGCATTCTCCAAGCCAAGTGGGAGAATTGACCACTGTTCATCTTCCAAATACTTAAGGAAACTATGGTCTGGAATGCACACTTTTCACAGTGGCATATATTTATTTAGTTTTTAAAAGTGCATTGATGATTTCATTTTTGTTTTGATTAGTAATTAATCTTGCTTGAGGTGATTGCATGCCTCAGGTGGATGCTTTACCAACTATTGAATATGAATAAATTGTGCTTATTTCTTTTTTACCCAATTACTTATTGATAGATAGTGTAGAAATTATAATACATATTAAACATTAAATAAACTCTAAACAATTACTCTCTTTTGTTGATGATTGTAATTTTTTAATATATGCTGCTGAAAAAAAAATAGGTTAGTGAAAATTCTCATTCAATTTTTCTGTGGATTAAAAATCATTTTTAGTTTCATATCACAAAACGCTTAGAATTGCTTTTTATATAATATTTATTTTATAAAATAACGAGCAGATCAAATCATTTTTAATGAACGTGTCAAATGAATTTAATTTCTTATGTTGCTGTATTTTAATACATACATAGTTTATTTTTAAATTAACAAGAAAAACTTATATGTTAATATTATGCAAACAAAAGTATTTAGAGGATTCATTTATGTGATTGTTGTATCATTGAAATATTGAATTAAATTTGGAGTATAAGTTTCCAGCTCATTTGTGGCATTCTATTCAGTTTTCATTGTAAATTTCAGTATTTTAAAATATTATGCTTAATTTTTTTTTCTCTTTATGGCTTATATTAAATTTTACAGCCTAAAAGCATGAAATAGAAAGAGCACTAGCTTTTTACTTTCTGCTGTAAATTAAATAATTCAAAAATAAGGTTTTATTTTATTTATTTTTTTTTACTCTTACAGAGATAGTATTTTTTTTCAATGTGTTGAAATTATTGTTCTTCCTTGATTGGATTAAAAATAAACTGTCTTTAAAATAATACATTTTTATTCTACATTTCAACTGATTGAAACAACGTACAAATACATTTCATACATCTGTTTAAATAAAATGTCTTTTGTTTTTCTTGACATATTTGCCGGCCGAAGACTTCCCTCGTGTGGTGGTGGCTGGCGCACGTTAAATCTCTCGACGGCCACAAAGTCGTCCATGTCGAGAGTAATACCATTGTGGGGTACTGAGTCAAAGGTGATCGTTCTGTGTCCCAGATCTAAATTACGATCCGTAGATGAATGAAGTGCCCCCAGTAAAATGAGTTTGTGACGTCTGTGAGCTAGAAGTGAAACTTCTGTCCTCGAGTGCTCAGGGATCCATTCCCTCAAAAGCTACTGCACCCTTCCTTCCGCTGTAAAGCGAAACACAAGAACAATACAGTGTTATGGAAATATTTTACCACTGAGTTAGGGAATAAATATAAGTAGATTATTTTTGGGAACTAAAAACTTAAAACCAAATGCATAAATCTTGTGATAAAAGAATACCTTACAGATTTTAAAACTCCCGTAAAATCATAATCGTGAACTTATTCCGATATATGCACCTTTTATTATTATTATTGTAAGCTTGTTGTTTTGCACAACTTCTCGATCAATTATGTACGCTTTCATTAACTACACCTAACAGAATATAGCGCATCTGAAAAGGGGGGGATTCTGATTAAAGTTTTAGTAATATCAGCAGAAACTCATGAATAAAAAATTATTTCACTTTATGAAAAAAAAATGTGTTTTATTAATACTTAAATGAATAAATATTAAGGAGATGCCTATAATGGGAAGTGTTAAGTTAAATTGTATTCTGAAATAAGCACAAACCAAACAGTGTACAATTAAAATAAAGAAAATCATGTAAGGTGTCTTTTCTAGAAATGTATTCGAGTTTTAATAAGGAATTATAAAGGCCGACTTAAAATTATAACAGCTTAAAGATTTCATAAAATATTTTCATTCAAAATGAATGCAAGTGAAATGCCCCATTTTTTCTTGTTACTATTGTCTCCACTATGCATTGTGCTAATTCCATTTTCATTTCTAAGCGCATTTATAACGAACTTACAAAATAGACAGTTTTCTGTTCGGATATTAGGATACATCAAAAAATTACAGTGAGACAATTGAAAATTTTCCGCTGAGCTGCTGTTTGTCGACTGGGGTGTGAGATACTTATAGGCAGTTTAGTTAGAATGATTTTAATAGACTAGATGTCAAATTAATAAATACTTAAAAAATAATACTTCTGTTGTTGTTGTGTCAAATGGCACTTGTCATGGACAAGCCCGCCGCTGAACCCAGCAGCAGTTTAAGCCGAATGAAGCGTCTCTTGTATTTGAGTAGCGCCAACTAGGGCCAAGAGTACGACTTTGCTACCCACTCACCACATTCGCTTGCACAACTCCTTTTTATTAGGGGGGGGGGGCACATTCACACATCTCACAGAAGAACAACCATGCTCGAACCGGGGACCTCCAGAACACGAGGCAGACGCTCTACCTCTGTGCCAGCAAGCCGGCATAATACTTCTATGAGTAAGATATTGAGATAATAATTTTTAAAAAAACTTTTAAAGTTTAATTGATGGATTTCCTATCTGATTTTGTTGATTTATTACAATACTTAAAAACCGATTATCTGCTTGAATAATATAATAAGAAACATTAATGCCTGTCAGCAACGATTCATTGCATTAATAATAATTTTAAAAAATTAAAACACAATTCAACTAGAAACTAATTATTGATTCGTTAAATAAAAAAAATGTATTGAAATATGCTTTTAAATTGTTATTTTTAAAGAAAACTTATGTGCATTGACTATAGGTTTTGACCTTCAAATCATTGATTTGTGTTCAGAATGCTGAAAATTGGAAACCTTTCTTTGATAATTTAATTTTTATTGAATTTATAAGTTGAATACATCTGCCTTTCATTTAAATTACATTTATTGAATTTATTAGAAATCTGGGTCATGTCAGTGCATTCACAAAGAGACTAACACGAAGTAACCAATTACAGTCTGAAAAAAAATGACTACTGAAGAAATATTTTTACAAGCTTTTTTTTTTAATCTTACTCAAAGTTTTAAAAAAATAATTTACTCTGATTTAAAAAAATTAATAAATAATTATAATCAAAGAATCGTTGTTAGACTAAGAAATATAAAATCTATCAAATAATTACTCACTTGTCTAATTAAGAGCTGAAAATAAGAATGTAAACTTTTAGGTTGGAATATTCTAATTGAAAGGAATTAACTAGTGTTGAAGAAACTTCCTAAATATCTTTCTTTCATAGCTAGAAAGTATAGAAACTTTCTTTCATAGACCCAGTTTTGAATATCTGTATAATTGTTTGGGTTATAGAATGATGAACCTCTTTCGGAACGAGTAGTCTGTATTCTGAAGAGACAGTAAAAATTTACGGTATTTATTTAAAAAAATTAAAATCTTTGATCTATGACATTTCTTCAGAATACTTACTTCTCATTAGTCTTTCTTTCGGGTTACTTTTAATATAGGTATTTTAATAGGCTGCTTAAATTCTTAATTGTGTAGAAGAATTTAAATGAAATGCGATTGTCTTGACCATTCTAATTGATATCTTACTTTTAAATAAATCTAGTTTTCCAGGTTTTTGACGTAGAATCGTAATCTTTTTTGGTATTCTAAATAGCTGATTGGTAAACATTTAGTTTATTTATGTTGCATATATATTTTTTCAAAATTCAATTATTATCTCATGCTGAATTGCTTTGGGTATAATATTTTTTAATCGCTGACTTTAATAGGAATCAAATTTTGCAATTAATAAAGCACATCAAGGAAATGTGTATCGATTTTTTTTTTGTCACACAAGACGTTTTCTGTGTTAACACCTTTATAAAAATGAATGCAAAAAAAAATTTCGGCAGGCAATTCCTAATGGTTTGGTAGTTCATTATTCATTTTTAAACTAAAAAATTAGGAAGCGTTCAAAAAATATTTTGATACGTGTTATAGCAAAACTTCTCTGTTTCTAAATTTTGCTTTTTTTATTATTATTACTGTTAAATTTTTATAAACTTTCAGTTCTTCAAGAACATCTATTTAGATCTGTAGCGTTGTTCAAAACATATAGGGATAGGGAGGAAACATAAAATTATGTGTGTTTGGATGAATAATATTATTAAATAATGTATGGAAACTTCACCTTTGAAAAATTATTTTAGTCCCATTTTCAAAGTTAAAAAGTTAGTTTTTCTTTCCTGACGCAATTGACCAGTTTTTTCTTCATTTATATTCATTGGTGTGTCATTTTCTTTTAAAAGGCTCTTTGTAAGCATGGAGGTAAAAGTGCAATTTGGGGGTGGAGAAGAGGGGTGCATTATTTGCAATTTTACCTATAATACTTCACAACCACAGGTGTTATATTTTAATTATAAATTAAATTGATTTTTTTGGGGTTTCATTTTATTCACTAGTTACCTCAAACGACTAGCTGCTTTTATAGGATTTCTGAGAAATCACTTAGATCTTACAACATGTTGCCGCTTGAGCCAAATCATTGTCTTTCAAATGTACTGCGCATAAAGATTTCCTGTCGAAACCACTATAAACTAACAGGTAGGCTAATAACAAGCTCATTCCAAATAGGGTACAAGGAACCCTAACAGATAATATTAAACGAGAGAGTCTATGCATTCGTCAAAATTCTGTAACCACAAGTAATATTCCCTTTGACTTGAACTGCTTCTAATGTTCTTCTTCATGTTCGTCTTTTTTCTTTCTTCCTGTGCCTTTTTTCTTTCTTTGTTTCTTGATTTCGCAAAAATATTTACTGTGTTTCCACGGAAATCTTAGCACGGAATGTAGCTAAGTCGTACTCTTGGCCCTAGATGGCGCTACTTGTAAAACAAAGAGAGGCATTTCTTAGGCTTAAAATCTGTTGATCGTATCAGCAGAAGCTTGTCCTTCCTCCAGCTGAACTCTACTGAGATCCTTGCTGATGATGATGATGCAAAAATATGGATTGAGGCCTATACCAACACCAGCCAATCAGAGCTCAGACTCTGAGCTTATCCAGATCCATCACAAGCACCAGACTTCGTCGCAGAGTATCAAGCAAGCTATGTCCTGCCATGCCGCTAATGAATAATCAAGACCGGGGATAAGCTCCTGCGGAGCTAGGTGCTCCGTCAACCCATCCTTAGCAGAAGATGGTCCACGGCGAGTGGCATTAGTCACAACACACAACACAACCACGGAAATCTCTTAAAATTGTTGGTTTGAATGTAAAAGCATCACAATTTTTCCGCTGCCACTTACCGGTTGCATTTTGTAGAGTGAATAATGAATGTAATGGCGAAAATAAATAATTCTAGATGTGAAAGCTGTTGAATTTATCCATTCAGGTTTTATTAATTCGGCCTTAAAGACCTGAAACCATTTAAGGAGCTGAAAATGAAAAACGTAAAAGAACAATTTTTTCCCCTGCATAAAACCATTCAAGAAGACAAAACCTAGTGTAAAATGGATAGTAATTTGCGGAATTCATCTCTGAGGTATTATTTCATTAAAGTTTTTTTTAATTATTATTACTGGGAATCTTCGAATCTGGCATTTTATACTAATCGTCCTATGTATGTTCTAACCAATACAAAACTCTTAAATAAAATACTTTACTTTGAAACTTGAATCATGTTTGAAGATTTGCATTATTTCTCAGCCTGAAGACATTTTAATTGTTTTATGTTATTTAGATTCTGAAGTTGCATTGTGAGGAAACCTGTCGAATGCTGCTATTTCGAAGTCTTTCCGTGGCAAGAACAGCTGCGGGGTCATCTCGCATCTTCCTCAGTGATAGCGCAACGATAAGAGAAGGATTCACAAATCGGGGTTGCAGAATAGGACGCACGTTGGAATCAGTAACTCCAGTAGAAAATTGCACTTTAAACAAATGTAAAAAGGCACCTTACCGTTCAGCTGTGACAGAAAACTTTTTTATGTATTGTACGCATGCATAGGTTTGTGGGATCCTTTGAAATTTCTTTTAAAAATTGAATCCGTTGGTAAATCGGCTACTTCTGATTAGTAACTAATTTTTTTCCCACATCGAATGGTTTTAAAACGCCATTTTCTTATTACTTATGCGATGGAAAAGCCAACTCCCAATGATCTATGCAATCAAGCTGTTTCTCTGGAGGAATTTTCAAAGGAAGACTTACATGCTCCTCCACAAAAAAAATCATATCCATGCGATACTTGTGGTAAATTATTTTCTAAGTGGAGTAACTTAGTTATCATATACGGAGGCATACAAAGGAGAAGCCATACGCATGTACTGTGTGCTCTAAAGCATTTTGCGACAAACCTTCTTTAGATAGGCATATTCGGACGCATACAAAAGAAAAGCCATACTCATGTGGTGTATGTTATAAAGCTTTTTCAGACAGGTCAGTTTTAAATAGACATGTTCTGATACATACAAAAGAAAAATCGTACTCATGTGATATATGTCATAGAGAATTTTCTGGCAAATCGTCTTTGGATAAACATATTCGGTCACATATGGAAGAAAAACCATACTCACGTGATTTGCGTTATAAAGCATTTTCCGAAAACACCGCTTTAAATAGACATTCTCCTCCTCAAAAAAAATCATATCCATGTGATACTTGTGGTAAATTATTTTCTAAGTGGAGTAACTTAGTTATCCATATACGGAGGCATACAAAAGAGAAGCCATACGCATGTACTGTGTGTTCTAAAGCATTTTCTGACAAACCTTCTTTAGATAGGCATATTCGGACGCATACAAAAGAAAAGCCATACTCATGTGGTGTATGTTATAAAGCTTTTTCAGACAACTCAGCTTTAAATAAACATGTTCGGACACATACAAAAGAAAAATCGTACTCATGTGATATATGTCATAGAGAATTTTCTGGCAAATCGTCTTTGGATAGACATATTCGGTCACATATGGAAGAAAAACCATACTCATGTGATTTGTGTTATAAAACATTTTCCGAAAACACCGCTTTAAATAGACATTTTCGGGTACATACGAAAGAAAAGCCATATTCATGTGATGTATGTTTGAAAGTTTTTTCTTTCAATTCGTCTTTCACCAGACATATGCGGATACACACGAAAGAAAAACCTTATTCTTGTGATGTGTGTCATAAAGCTTTTTCTGACAACTCATCTTTCAAGAGACATATTCGGACACATACCAAAGAAAAACCGTATTCATGTGATGTGTGTTATAAATCTTTTTCTTTCAACTCGGCTTTCATCAGACATATACGGAGACATGCGAAAGAAAAACCGTAATTGTGTGATGTTTCTCACTAAGGTCACATTTAAAGACACATTTACGAACGCATACGAAAGAGAATTCATTCACATGTAATGTGTACCTTAAAGCATTTTCTAACAAATCATCCTTGAATAGACACATTATAAAGTACTTTTTATTAGCTCCCCTTTCAAAGCAAATTTATGAATTCATTCGGGAGAGAAAACATACTCATGCAATGTTTGCTGTGAAGAATTTTCTAAACAATCGAATTTAACGATGCATTTGCGGACGCACAGAAACTAGAAACCGATCGAATGTTATGTGTGCCACCATTCACTTGCTAACAATACAAGTTTGAATAGATATACCTGGGCATGTACGAATCAAAAACGTAACTTTTGTAATAAAAGTTTTTCTGGCAACTGGCATTTAAGAGCATATTTGTGATTGCATGTGAAATAGAAACCAAGTGCATTTGTATTTTTACTTTATTCCCCCTCTTTTCTTTATATTTCCGCCTGCGGCCTTATATTTGAAGTTTATTCCGTGATTTACATCTGTAAGCCTTGTGGTATACTTGTTGACCCACAAGCAGTTTATATATCGAAAATCAAGAAGAAGAAAAATCATTTACGGAACGCACATGGAGGAGAAACCTACTTATTTGATGTGTGTCATAATAGATTTTATTAGAATTTTAATTTAAAGACGCTTTTAAGGGTGCATACGGAAGATAATTCGCACGAATATAATGTATACCAGAAAGCATTTTCTGCCAAATCCTTTTACAATAAGCATATTTATAAACATACGATTAGAAACTCTTAAAAACATTATATCTGTCGTAAAAACATTTTTTTAACTCGAATTAAAAGATGCTTTTATCAACTAATATAAATGCGAAATTATCTGCAATTTCAGTAATGGAGAATTGTTCTGATAGTTTGTGTTTAAAAATTATTTGCGGATGTGTGTTAAAGATAAACTGTTTAAATAAAATTTTTGTAGTGAGAAATTTGCTTGTTTATTTTTTAAATAGACTTTAGTTATATACACAACAAAACTAGAAATTGGAGAAAATCAATATTTTTTCAGCACTCACTCTACAAGAGTGTTTCATCTTTCTTATTTTCCCTGTAACACGCACATAAAAGACTAGCTAAATATGTGTTTGTGAATTATGGAATTTAAAGATTTTTTTCGAAAGTATAAGTCATAAAGTATTGAAGTTAATATTAAAAATGAAATAATTTATAAATGAAAAAGATTGCATAATTCACAAATTAATCATGCCAATTTCAGATATTATCTTTTCATTCATTAATTTCTTATATATTCAGCGTTTTAGATTTTTTTTTTCTTTTACAGTACTTTCCCGCATTAATTTTATTTCTGTGCAATTACAAACACATACTTACATAAAACAAGTTCTTGTGAAAGTTGCATTTCAATCGTTTTCAATTTAGAAAAGTTATAAGGGTTTATAAAGTATGTGAAAGAAATTTTACAGAAAATGTGGCTAAAAAAATATGGCTTTGTTTTATTTAAAATTTTAACTCAAATATAAATTCTAATTTAATATAACTCAATACATTGATGAAATTATTTATTTTATTGCAGTTTATCTTTTTCTATGAAGCATGGAAATAGCTATTTATAAATAAATTGTATTGAATAAATTGGGCTGTCTTTATACAACCTACTCTTAAATGATTTATGATGTATTAGTTATTATAGTGTCTGTATAAAATCAATAAACCTATGTAATATGCTGTACAATATTAGAAACAAAATGGTTTGTTTTTAAATCACTTACAATTTTTTTTAATTCCTTGAAGTTTAATGCATTATTAATTTATATTAGTATATGTTAATTGTATAGTATTTCTATTTTTCATAATATTCACAAATATATTTTATAATAACCATTCTATATCCAGATATTCTATTTTGTAGCTTAAAAATTACTTAGTAAGGTATTCAATAAACAAAATAACAATAAACAGAAGAAACAATCCTTAATAGCATCTGCAAGAATAAACAATTCTATTTTTAAAATAGCAGTTTAACTGTCACACAATTTTTCTTTTGAAGTAAATTTTATGCCTGCTTTCTCTTGTAGTTAACTGTAACCACATTTTTTAAAGAAAATATTCCGTAACATTTTTTCTCATATTTTTTTGAAATTATAATAAATAATTTTTTTTCTCTGGAAATAATATTGAAGCACTCACTCTTTACTTCTTCTATAACCTTCTAATTCTTGCATGCACAACAATCCAGTATCATTGATTGTATGCAATAGACAGTTCTTTTTATTTCCTAAGTTTTTTTAAAAAATTATCTTAATCACATTGTATGGTTAGTCAAGATCATACATCCCATACCTATTTAAGAAGAGGAAAATTGAACATAGTATTATTTTTACGGTTAGGCCAATGCGGCATAAATAAAAAAAAAACTGTACAATGCATTTTTAATGTCATGAGAAGATTACTTTCTTTCACTTTTTGTTTAAAATTTGCAGACATTTCGTATATTCCATAATGAATACCAAATTTATTAGAGTATATATTCAAAATTTTCTTTGTAAAAACTATATTATTACAAAAAAGTACTATTATTTTAAACTTTTAATTATGCACATTTGTATTTTTTACAAACTAATATAGCTTAAAATTGTCAAGCAAAACATAAACATAGAATTACTTGAAATCCAGGTTTTATTCATTATTGATTTATTAATTTGTATAACTTTAAAATTTAATTAAGGAATTTGAGAATTTCTGAGTAAAAAAATATCTGATATTTGATACATTTGTTGGTTTTAAAGATGCTTTTCTTTGATGACATCTCAATTTATTTCACTCATTCAATTTTAATATTGCTATTTCTTTTTAAGCAACTAAGTATTTAAACATATTTTATTTTTTCCTTTAATTCAATGATGTATTATTCATTGCATATAGTGTATTTAAATACTCGTGATTTAAAATTATTATTTTGTTGAAAATATGGATTTGTAAAAGAAAAAAAATAATAATCACAAATTTCAAATGAAACTACATATAATGAATTTATTTTACTTGTTGTTTAGTTAATATTCATATGCAACAGATTGTTCCTTCAAAGTGGACATTCAAAACTAATAATATAAGACGAAATGAGAAGCAAATGTTACATTGTAAGTTAAGAGATAACTTAAAAGCTTATTCCAAAACCCATATGCGTAGTTATAATTTTTAAAAAATTATATAATAAATTATACTTGTTTGAAAGTGATAAATTAGCATGTTCAGTTTTGGATTTGAGATCCTTATAAACCATCTATGGATAAATTTAGTTAATTATCCATTACTCTCTAGAAATACATAGACACTTGATATTGAATGTATTTAATTGAGCTGACAGAGCTTGCAGTTTGTTAAAGTTTTTCATCTGCCACATTTTATATGCTTAATGCTACGACAAATATACTTACCACTAAATTCATCAATTTAAAAATATCCTTGAGAAGCTGTTTTGCCCCATTGTCTGTCTCTTAATAAAATAGAAATTTCTAAACATCAATCAGTATTTTGAATATAGATTAAACATGGGAATATTGATTTATTATATATACACTATCTATCATTGAATATTTGGACATCCATGCTATCGAAGATATTTGCTTCCTTGATCTATGACTTGCCTTATGTGTTTGAATATTGTGTAGGAAATAGTATGACCGTTAATCTTTGACATGACAACATAGTATTCAGAATTATTTGACTTTGCAAAAGACATAATTATTGAATATTGTAGAAAAATCTGGTTTGTACTTTACATATCTAGTGAATTAAACATTCCAAAGTAGACAATGGCTTTAGAGAGTATCGGAATGTACTTCGACCCAGCAAACCCACAAAACTAAGATATAGAGACTGATGAGTGCTCTGCTGAAAAACCTCTCCAGACTGCTGCTTCACATACTCCAGGAGTTAAAACAAACATACAAGACTGTTGTTTCGGTAAATACATTTTGCAAGGAAAAACATTTGCTAGGTTTCCATGGTCTTTCTACCGCCCATGGACTTTGGATTGCAAAATCTAATTGGCTGCTTGGTTGAGGTATTGCAAGGCGCGTCGGAATCGGACCGTAAATGAGTGGAAACCAATCCTTTTGAGCTATTTTTCAATTTCTATCAATCAGGTGGTAGAGTATGGGTTTAGAATATGCATTAAGAACATCTTTTGTTTTATTACATTGTGCCTAGAATAAAGTTCAATGGAGGTGGAATTATGGTCTGGTTATGTTTCTCTTGTTCTAGATAGGACCCTGATCATAGTTCACGGTAAGCTCAACTCCAACATCCCTTCTATAAACAACAGGGTGCTTCCTAGGATCTGGTAATTTTATAGATTGAATAGTTATTATTTCTTGGATGACTGTGCCTCTTGTTTTGTTTCGAGGTCTGCCATGATGACAGTGTAGTGAACCCAGTGGACCGGCCTGCCCAGAGTCCAGACTTGCATTCTGTAGAAAACCTCTCGGAAGAGTTGGATTGCAAAATTATGTGGTGCAGAAAAAATCCAAAATAGGTGAAAGAACTTCCACGTAATCTCCAAGCTGAGTGGAAGAAAATACTACTGTCAATTATCTATTATATTATTATATTACTACTTAAGGAAAGTATGTCCTGGATGGTATACTTTCCACAGTGTATAGATGATTAATTTTTAGAAGTATGTGGATGAATCCACAAATGTTTGGATGATTACTTAATCATTCCTGAGGTAATTATATGCCTCAGGTGGGGTATTGTATATAAATAAGGTAGTTAATGTAAGTAGACGTTACAGCACAGGTGACCCCCGAGTTACAACGCTGAACGAGAATCGGTATTTGGCAATTACTGCCAAAAGAAACAGACGGTGCAGAGCATCAGACCTATCTCTCCAGCGACTGATACGACAGTTTCAAGGCAGGCCGTGTACAAACGATTAGAGAAGATTGGTCTACATGCTCTTAGACCTGTCAGATGTGTTCCACTTACTGCAACTCAATATCGCCTGCGATTAGCCTGGAATGAAGACCATTCATTGTGGGCACCACAACAGCATGCTTGTGTGTTGTTTCCCAACGAGTCCAGTTTAGCTTGCCGGACTTTCATATGGAGAGTGCCAGGTATAGGTTACCACCAAGAGAACATCATCGAACAACACCGTTAGAGTAATACAGGATGGCTGGTTTGGCAAGGAATTATTCTGGGTTCCAGAATTGACTTACATCTTCAAATTAAAACAATTACAAACCAAAATTATCGGGACGTCATTCTGAACATATACTTTATTTCGAGGTGCCATGGACGCAGAATTCGTGTTTATAGATGACAATGTCCGTTCTCAGCGTGCAAACATCGTAAACGAATGTCTTTGGTCGAGGGATATTGCCCGTCTGACCTGGCCAGCATTCTTACCATATTTGAATTCCGTAGAGCACGTTTGGGACTTGCTTGGCCGACCAACTGCAGCCCGTCAACCACCTCCTACATGTCTACCGGAACTTCGGAGAATATTGCTTGATGAGTGGTGTAATATGCCCAATATCAGATCGATAATTTGATACTCAACGAGTCTGGGCGTTGTACCTACCGTATTGTATTGTCTGGGAAACATACTGCTTATTAACCATCATACCAAAATTGTAAATAGTTCTTTGTAATTTACTTCAGAAAGTAAAAAATTGCAATTTTTACTACTGGTATCAAACACATAGCATCTTTTCTTTTCTTTTTTTTAAATAAATAAAAAAAATTCAAATAAGTCACATTTGTTTTGTTTCTGACTTTCTTTTCCTGAACTTGTATTATCCTTAATTTATGAACATGAGTGTAAAAATGCAAAAACAGTTGCATAAATCTTGTGCTAAAAGAATATTTTATAAAGAGAAAAACTGTCATAAAATCATATTCAAAAACTCAATCCATTATTTTGCACTTTTCTGATTATTGTGTGCTTGCTCTTTATACAGTTTCTCCGTCAAGTTGTAGTTCTCAGTCCTGTTTTATTAATTACTCATAGCAGAATATTACGCACATTGAGGAAAATATATTTTTCCCCTCCTTAGATTAAAACTTTAGTCATTTCAGCAGAAACACGCGAAGACAAATAATTATTTCACTCTATGAAAAAAAATGTGTATGTTTAACGCTTTAATGAATAAATATCTAAGTGTTGCCTCTAGGGAAATGTTCATGAAATAAGCATGAACTAATCAGTATACGTTTAAAATGAAGAAAATCATGTAAGAAAGAATTCTTTAAGGTGCCTTTTCTAGAAATGTATATGAATTTGAATGATGAATTATAAAGGTTGACTTGAAATGTAACGGAACAGTTTAAAGTTTTCCTAAAAAATTTTCATTTAAATTAAATGCTTGTAAAATTTCGAAATTTTTCTTGATTTTTTGTTGTTTCTACTATCTAATGAGATACTTTCATTTTCATTTCTAAGCACATTTATGACCAACTAATAAAATAGACAGTTTTCTATTCGAATATTAGGATACATCAAAAATTAGGATGAGACAATCGAGATTTTTCCACAGAGCTCTCTTTGTCAATTGGGGTAGGGGTGGGGGACTTTTAGACAGTTTAGTTAGAATGATGTTATTAGTGCTAAATTAATGATGTTATTAATGCCAAATTAATAAATAATAATTTTATGAATAAGATATTGTGATAATTAAAAAACGTTGTAAAATCTATTTGATGGATTTCCTATCTATTTAATTTCGTTGATTTATCACAATATTTGAAAACCGATTATCTGCTTGAGTAATATTAGAAGAAACATGAATGCCTGTCAGTAAGGATTCATTGTATTAATAATCAAAAAATTAAGACAAAATTTAGTCTCAAACTAATTAATGATTTGTTAAATAAAAAAATGGGTTGAAATGTGCTTTTAAATTATTATTTTAAAAGTGGCCTTATAGTGTGCATTGTCTCTAGGTTTTCACCTTCGAATCATTGATTTTTGTTCAGAATGCTAACAATAGGAATCTTTTCCTTTATAATTTAATTTTTATTGAATTTATAAGTTCAATATATTTGCTAATCATTTAAATTACATTTATTGAATTTATTAGAAATCTTGGTCAGGAAAGTGCATTCACAAAGAAACTAACATGAAGTAAACCAATTACATTCTGAAAACAAGTGACTACTAAAGAAATGTTTTTAACAAACTTAACATTTGAACATTCGAAAGCTGTAGAATTTCGCCATTTAGGTTTTATTATTTCGATCCGAATGATCTGAAACCATTTAAGTATTTGAAAAGGAAAAATCATATACTGAATGACGAGAAAACACATTTTTTCCCGCTGCATAAAATCAATAAAGAAGAAAGAGCCAAGTGTAAAATGGATTGTAATTTGTGGAATTCATCTCTGAGCTATTATTTCACTAAATTTTTTATCGTTATTACTAAGGTTGAGTTTTTATAATCTGGTTTTTTTTATTCTAATCGCCCTATATATATTCTAATTATATCAAATCTTTTAATTTTTAAACTAAAAATATGTTTGCAATTCTAAACAAGTTTGAAGATGCTTAGTAGATCTGAGCCTTAAGGCATGTTACTTTTTTTATTTTATTTAGATTCTGAAGTTACATTTTAAGGAAACATGTCGAATGGTGACAAGGAAAGTGGCTGTGATGCCATCTCATGTTTCCTACCTCCTAGCGACAACGATAAGAAGAGGATTCACAAATCTTGGCTACAGAATAGGATTCATGTTGGTAATGGTTTCTTGTAACTCCATTAGAAAAGTGTATGCTCATGAAACAAATGTAAAAAGACACTTTCAGCTGTGAAAGAAAATTTTTGTATGTATTGTACGCATGCATGTGTTTATGGAATGTTTATGGAATCTTGAAATTTCGTTTAAGAATTGAATCTGTAGGCGAATCAGCTACTTTTGATTAATAATTGATATTTTTTTCGCAACGCGTGGTTTTAACACCATATTCTTATTGTTTATGTGATGGAAAAACCAAGTCCCAATGATCTAAGCAATCAAGATGTTCTTCAAGAGGAAATTTCAAAGGAAGACTTACAAACTCCTCCTCAAAAAAAATCATATCCATGCGGTACTTGTGGTAAATTAATTTCTAAGTGGTGTCACTTAATAATCCATATACGGAGGCATACAAAAGAGAAACCACACACATGTACTGTGTGCTCTAAAGCATTTTCTGACAAATCTTCTTTAAATAGGCATATTCGGACGCATACAAATGAAAAACCATATTCATGTACAGTGTGTTATAAAGCTTTTTCAGACAGTTCAGCTTTAAGCAGACATATTCAGACACATACGAAAGAAAAATCGTACTCGTGTGATATATGTCACAGAGAATTTTCTGGCAAAACGTCTTTAAATAAACATATTCGGTCACATACGAAAGAAAAACCGTATTCATGTGATTTCTGTTATAAGACGTTTTCTGACAAATCATATTTAATTCGACATATTCGAACACATACGAAAGAAAAGCCATATTCTTGTGATGTGTGTTATAAATCATTTTCTGGGAAATGGTCTTTAAATAGACATATCCGGATACATACGAAAGAAAAACCGTACGCATGTGATGTGTGTTATAAAGCTTTTTCTGACAACTCGTCTTTCAACAGACATATTCGGACTCATACGAAAGACAAACCGTACTTTTGTGATATTTGTCATAAAGAATTTTCTCAGAGGTCGCATTTCAAGACGCATTTACGAATGCATACAAAAGAGAAACCTTATTCATGTACTGTGTGTCATAAAGGATTTTCCTATCTTTCAAATTTAAAGCCTCATTTACAAACGCATTCGAAGGAGAAACCGTACGCCTGTGATGTGTGTCATAAAAGATTTTCTCGTCGTTCTAATTTAAAGACTCATTTAGGAACGCATTCGAAAGAGAAACCATATATTTGTCTTGTATGTCATAAAGGATTTTCTCGTCTTTCGAATTTAAAAACTCATTTACGAACGCATACGAATGAGAAACCGTACGCGTGTGATTTGTGTTATAAAGGATTTTCCAAAAACGCTCATTTGAAACAGCATTTACGGTCGCATGCCAAATAGAAACTATGCACATGTCATGTGTACCATAAAGAATTTGCTAATAATGCGACTTTAAATAAACATATCAGGATGCATAAAGAGCAATAACGATTTACATGTAACTTCTGTGATGAGACATTTACTGACAATTGTCATTTAAGCACACATTTTCGAGTGCATTCTGAGATGAAACCGTTTAATGTCTTGTTTGATGTGAAGCATTTTCTGTCAACTCTGACAAAAAAAAAAAAATTCCATTTTCAGACGCATGGAAAAGAGAAACCGAAATCATTTGATGTGTGTCATAATTAATTTTTTATTAAATGGATTAACGAATCATTTACGCACGCATATGGAAGAAAAACTATACGCATGTCATGTGTGCCATAAGGAATTTGTTAATAATTCTACTTTGAACATTCATATTCGAACGCATACTATCGGAAGCGATTTTCCTGTAACTTTTGTGATGAAACATTTTCTGGCAGCTCGCATTTATGCATTCATTTGCTTGTCTATATGAAAGAGAAACCTTTTGCATATGTGTTTTGTAGTAAAGCACTGCTATCAATTCGAATTTAAAGATACATTTACGAAAGCATACGAATGAACCACCGTACCTCATATGATGTTTGTAACATGGTATTTACTACCAACGAGCAATTAAAGGCGCATTTATGGACACATACAAAAGAGAAATATTACTTATGTAATATGAGCCATAAATTATTTGCTAAAAGTCCCATTTTGAATAGGCATATTTGGGCACATACAAAACACAAAAGGTTTGCTTGTAAACTTTGTAATAAAAAAATTTCTGACAATTTAAGGACACATTTGCGAATGCATGCGAAAGAGAAACCATTTTGTGTGATTTTAGTAAAGCATTCATAACCCATTCTAATTTAAAGAGGCATTTTCAAACGCATGCGGAAGATAGAGCATAAGCATGTCATCTGCTGACTGCTATGAAATTATTTTTCTGTGACTTTCGTAATAACTTTTTTTTTTTTGCTTCTGAAAATTATAGTCATTTTTGAGCGTTAATGGAAGATAAACCATTTAATTAAAAAAATTTGACGTGAATACGTCTTTAAATTTGCTACCATACGCGAGCTATCCAAAAAACCTAGTAATAACAAAATCGGGGAATACAGTTTGGGTTGTAGTTGCAGAATGACATTCGTGCAAGGAACGCAAGAATACGATGAATTGGAAAAAAGAAAAATCCATATTTTTGGGGGTGGGTGGGGGTGTAATGCTATTTGAAAGACGTCGTTTGTCCCCGGCATTTAAACTTCTGACGACCGTTTCATGATAGATTTAGTAGCTAGAAATATAAAACGATTGTCCTCCACAGTAACAAGAGTCGCTACCCGTTTTCTGAGAAAGTTACAGTGCAAATAGGCCACAAATTCAATGCAGTAGTTTTCCTTTGTACCTTCATAGTAGTATTAATATTTAAAACGAGCTTGTGATGTTTATCCGAAGGAAAAAAAATTACCTTTCGGAATGCTTACATACCATTCATCGTTAGCAGAGAACATCTCTGTGGAAAACTTCTTTATAAGTAGCCATAAAATCTTACCGATTTTGAGATAGCAACACGTGGAAATAGAAAGAGACCTTTCAAAACACAACATATGTACAAACAACATATTTTGTGAATTCCTCCTCACCCCTACCGTCTTAATGCACGGGAGAACCTTCTGTGAAAAAGCCGCTCTCGCCAGTGATAAAACGAATCTCCTGCAGTGCTTGACACAGCAGTCGCTTTTAAGAGTGCCGTATACAGAAAAAAAAACTCGATGTCGACGATAGCGCCTCCTATCGGTGGGGGTGATAGGGCGGTGACTAAGCTAACGAAAGAAGAAGCTTAAAAGGTTTGATTGACAAGCCGAATAACACCCAACCAGAAAAGAATTCCTGGTCCCCAGGAGACACTGCTGTGCGGAAGTGCTACATTCAGAAGGTCATTTGACCCACCCCCAATAAAACTTGCCCTTTCTCATTGTAGATGCTTCTCGGAAACTGACGCCGTTTTGGGCGACATCACCCCCCCCACACACAATCCAAACTTGTTTGGAAAAGATACTTTTTGAGCTAGATATTTTAGATTTTCTCTGCTTGCACAGAAGATCGTACTGAGGGCAGCGGGAATGTTAGAAGGAAACTTAGAACATAGAATTCATCACTGATTAATTATTGAAGCACTTCGAGTTTGAGGCATTTAATTACTTTTCATAATTCTGTTAATATCGTAGAATCCTGTAATTAAGAAGGAGTAATGAAATAATTTAATAGTTATAGAATTTTATTTGACTCGACTTTATTTTTAACAATAATTACGTTTATTAATTTTTCAATCCAGGAGAATGGGCAAGATCTACTTGTATGAAAATGTAAGACTTCGGACTCATTTCCGAAGAATGGGTTCAATCCTTTATCTCAATAGTTTTATTACTAACAGTGAATTTTAATAAAATGTTCCTTTTTTAATTTTTTTAAATAAATTATTTATTTAAAATATATATTGAATTGTCTTAAATGAGAAAGGAAATGAAAAAAAATTAAGTTGTACTTTTCAACTTGTGCAACATTGCCTGGTGTTTCTGTGTAGCTGGGATGCTCCAGATTTCTGCCTGATTTTCGCAAAAAAGAAAATATCCTAAATTTTAATTAAATGGCACATTTGTACCACATTAAAAAGAAAAGATAAATATATTTAATTTGGAAATAACGTTAGGATGAATTCTATTCATCAGCTTTCCTAAACGTGGGATATAACCAACTTAATACAATTTACATAAATTGGAAGGAAAAATAATGAATTAAATTGTAAAATGCACATATTGGATTGAATGACTCCTGGTTTTGAAAATTTTTAAACCATTAATTGTGTGATTATTTCTAAATTTATTTTGTTTTAATTATTTATTGGATTTTGAAAGTACAACCATTCATCTGCTTAGCCAGGATTTGTTGATATATTTTGTATCAAAATCTGGAATATTTGAGACTGAAAATTCGTCTAATATTTTTTTACTTATAAATAAAAAAAATAATAATATGGAAACAATAAAAAGAAGTTAGAGATTTTTCATAAAATGAATCTAATTTCTAAAGAATTTGTTTCAATAAAATATGGTTAATATGGTCACTAACATTAAACACAAAGAAAAAGAAAAAAAAAGAGTAAATAACTGCAAATCTTTCTCTCTCTAACATTCATTATGAGTCAAGACTGTTCCGCATTTCTGAAAGCTTGTCAGCAATTTTGTTTATTTGTATTTGTAACTAAAGGTTTTTAAAAAGTTGTGCGAGATTCAATTAAATATTTTGGTAGGAATATTGCTTCGTACGAAATAGAAATTATGATTACACCTATGTCACCAGGAATTGATAAACAAATAGTTGTAAATTATATTGTTACACAAATGCTTACACATAAAAAAGTATTATTTTTTTGTCATATAAGAAAACGTTGTCATAAAAGCAGTGACCAACTTAGTTTTAGTTAATTTTTATAATTTAGATTTATGGTTGCTAAAATTTACTTGTTCTGGATTGCTTACTCACACGAGTATATTTAACTTCAAATTCTATGAGACATTTAACATTTAATACTTTTCTAAAAACCGTATATCATTCCGCATTTTGTGCAATGCATCTCTTTTAATTTTCAATATTCTCAACTGAAATAGGAACTTGAAAAACGAAAGTGTTTAAACTTCAACTAATACAAAAACTTTCTCATTCAGTATTATTTATACGCAGTACAGATAATATTCTAATCTAATATTAATTAATTTTACTAACATTGAGCCTTATACCTCCAATAATTTATTACATTAAAGAATAACAAGATTTTAAAACTTTATAAAATTTACAATGCTATAACTTGACGAAACTGTTAACAGCACAAAATTAATTTTTGCATAACAATAAAGCAAAAAAAAAAAAAAAAACCTATCTTTTTAATGATAACACAGTTTTCTTCATCAATATTTTAAAGAAAACATTTTTGATTTCCAATCAACTGAATCATTCACTAAAACTGAATAATTTATGAATTTTGAATATCGTTCTTCTGCAAAAGCTGACATTTTAGACCACTTCATAGACGGTCTCAAAGAAGATACGCTACCAGGATTCCTCGACGGTGATTGGATTGATTATTGATTATGGAAATATTGATTGATCTAATATTGATATGTAAAAACTAACAGATTTGATAGCAGAAGACATGAAGTTTATTTATTTAAAACTCGAAGTATGAAGAGTATTTTTCAGAATATGATTCCTTAGGACAAAAGGACTGTGTAAAATGTAAACTTCACAATTTTTTTATAAGAACATTTATTGACTGAAGTCATATAAAATATTTATATTTGCATCATTTAAATGTTTTGAAAGTAAAATTAAAAATTGAATTTCACGAAAAATCTGTGAAATTTCTGTTGAATAATTCTTTAAGATGTTATGAAAATTACAAAAGATTAAATGAAATCTGTTATGCATATTTCAATGTATCGTGTCAGAACATAATTTCTTGAACGGCCAAGCACCACGTGCTCGTTCAATTTAAATTATATTTTTATTTATTTTAATGGTTTCATTGAATGAGTTCCTTTAGTATTACAAACGATCCAAAAAAAACTTTTTCTCGCTTTTATTGTTTAAAAAAAATATAATTTCCTATTCTTTACATTTCATATAATCACGTGCTCAAAATAACGTTATTCTAGGTTTTATTGGCTGTAGTCATTAATTTATTTTTTTAAATTAGAGCTTTTGTAAATGCTATGGCAACGCATTATTCAAAGCTGATTTTTCGATATGCTCGTGCGGATAATAAAATTTAAAATGTTTATTTTTCACCTACGGATTTTTGTTGACACCAGAAAACCTCATTCCCAAAATATGTTCTGACATGATAATAGTTATTCTGAAATGTACATACAATTTCATTACTGAACGACTCTGCTTTCAATTTTCATATTTTTTTAAAAAAAAAGATGTACTTGATTTCAAGAAAAAACGTTTATATTAATTACAATTTAACCTCTCCACTCTAATTTATCGTGTGAATTTTATGCACTCTGACAGAAAATTAGTAAGAGATAAGTAATATAATGAACAGAACTGTTTAAGGCCTACATAATAATATGACACAATTATATAGCTATCAAAAACTGAAGATTTGATAGCTAAATATTTTTCAAAAAAGGCTATTTAGAAACCAAGTTATATAAAATATGTAAAGCTTTAGATACCTTTTCTACTATTGAACCAGCTGATCGTCAAATGCGTTCACTAAGCAATGCAAAAAGATATTGCTTAGTGAACTATTGTAATATATATACACATATATACATTTTTTACTCTTTTATGACTATAGATATCAACGATTTTGAAGAAAACTCATTCAGAAACTCGAGAATATTCAAGTATTAGTAAAGAATAAAAAAATATATAAATTTTCTTAAATCTTACTTTCTTTAAATGAATTATTACCGCTAATTGTTTTTTTCTGATAAAAGCAATCTTATTTTTCAATTGATAATAAAATTAACCATTATTTATTGCAAGATATATGAATAAGATAAATGTATGTACAAAATCTCATAAACACAAGATCAAATAAATAAAATTTTTACAAAAAAAGAATGCAGACAATATAGCATTGATTTATGAAATGTATGTAAAAAAGTACAGTTATAAAAATATCCAGAGGGGGGAAAAGCTTCGAAAACATTTTGCTTTTTCTTTTTTTTTCCATTAATTTTTTTTCTTTTGATCCTCTATAATAGCAAAAGGATCCGAATTTTCATTCATTCGAGATATCTGAGATCAACGAATTTCGGCAATAAACAGTTAAATTAAAAGAATCTTAATTTTTTTTCTTTGCCAAAATTTTGGATTTATGAATAATTTTTTCTGTTTTCTGCCGTCCACTTTGAAAATAAGTTTTTTTTGTGTGTGTGTGTTATATGCAGCTGGACCTGTCCTTGAAAATAATATTTATGATTTTTATTTATGGTAGTTTTTCATCTTTGCTTAATTTCCAAAATAAATTTTTTAAAAAACTTTTATGACTTCATCCGGAGTAATATTTGCTGTGCATTTTACTTCTGAAATTCTATCACTACCAATTAGCCCGTCCGGAAATGCTGCTAAATATGCAAAATTCAAATTCTTTTACAAAAGTTTACTAATTTTATTTTCAGGGTTGCGGTAGTATTCGCTGAAACGAGTGCAGATTGTGAAGGGGCAGATGACCACAGCTGTGATGGTAAACAAAACAAAAACGAAAAGCAGAAAGAAAATGCTTAGGGGGAAATTTGAAGACGGGGTGAAGACCAGATAATAAAAGTAACAATCCATCACGTGGTAAAAGGAGGGTTTAGTGTGTATTCCTCCGCGAAAGGGAGGAGTTAAAGGAACTTTAGGGGGGAGTTCAAATCATTCTTCCAAGTTTAAGTATAAAATGCTGTTTTTACACATTCTCCTAATTTCTTTTTTTTAAAAAATTATATGTATCGGAAAGAAGGTACCAAAACGAATGTATTTCAGTTGCTAGTTTTATTTTATTTATGACAGATTTTTTTAAAAAAAATTGTTTAAATGGCGCCCTTGACATTTTTCAATTATTATTAAATATTTAAAAATATTTTGACACGCACGAAAAAAAAATCCTTCGGGAGAAACCTGTGTTTTTATTCCCTCTTGCGATGGCAGAATGACTTCATAATAAAGACACCGTAATAACAAACAAAACACGGGACAATATTTTCCCATAGGATAGCATTACGTTTGAAAATTGTAGGTGGCGTGTATACGGCACTCTTAAAACTCATCTCTCCTAAAACGTAAGCAATCACCCCAAACCGACTGACTTAGAGGTTTGGGGTAAATTTCGAAACCGCCGGTTGGCATCGAGAGGGTTATTTTCCGATATAATATTCAGAACATTTATTTCACAGCTTTAGTCATAATCGTATCGACGGCCATGCCTACTTTTACGTTCTCGTCATGCTTTCTACGTTCAAGATTCATATCGTTCACCTTTTCGTTCATATACATATTTGTTTACATTTACGTTCTTGCGTTCCCGAGCCACTAATGTCTGCTACATAATTCAAATAGCATTGCTTGTGTATAAACACCTATTATTGTATTTCTTACTGGCTAGAAAGACGGCAAAAAAATGCTGTCATGTAAGTTTTATATATGGTTTTTAAGTGCCCTTTTTGTTTTTTAAAGTTATTTGTGTTAAATATTACTTAAATACTGCCACAATTCAATTTATTTTAATGTTACTATCACCAGGCTTAACAGAAAATGGTGTTAGGCGAATTTAAATTAGTAGGAGTTTTCTCAAAAAAGTCATAATACTTAGTTTGAGTATTGATTCTAGTGAAGATTTGGGTGCCCTTAGGATTGGCGACAAATTTCAGCGATGGAGCACTACTTCTGGTTTCCATAATTTTTATTTTTATTATTTTAGTTTATCGACCGAAAAAAAATTTACTTTGGCCCCGATATTGGAATTAAAAAAAAAAAAAACCTAATCGTACTATTTTACATGAGTATCTAATATAATTCCCTTAAATTAGATTTCATAATGTGTGTATTGATTACATTCACTTCATTGTTTCACAATTTGAATGAGCAAACCGCTCTTATCTTTTATGTCCAACTATCATTTTGTATTCTTAACTGAGGAATCAAATATATAAGGGATCATTAAATGCGTTTGTCAAAATAATTTTATTAATCTTTATTAACATGAGATACAATGCATAATTTATTCTGACAATGAATTATATCAATTTGTGAAAAATTGAATGAAAAAGAATTGTTTGATGGTTGATTAAATGTTAAAACTATTATTTGTTTTAACATCTTCTTGATATTAGCAAAGGAAAAAAATATATATTTTACAATGTGTTAGCCTGTGTACAACGATTTGATATATTATTAGATATTTTTCTAATAAATGAATTTTTTATTTATTCTAATGCATCACAAAAATTGAAAGGAACTTTTTCCGAATGACATGACATTGACTCTAAGTACCTTAAATTGTAATGTTAAAGGAATGTAAACAGTAAAGTATTTTATTTATGCATAATTTGTTGCGTATTGGGGAATTTCACATATAATGACTTGTATATTACTTAATTATTTGCCAACATAGGCAGAATTTAACTACTAAAGAACTTATTATAATCTGTGTTATTTCTATAGATGGTTCAGGACACACAATTCCCCCGCTCTTCCTCTTTTGCCATGGTTTCAGCAAAGCTTGTTTTTTTTCCCATGCCAATGTGGCAGTGTAAACAAACAATTTTATTCAAGCATTGAATCTGAAATATTTCCTTAAATAAACAAATAATAATTATTTAGAAAAAACAGCTGGAGTAGTCTATAAAACTTTCTCACACATTCTGTAATAAAGGGGCCAAAAACACTTTGCATGGTATAGAATAATTATGAAATATTAATCTTTGGCATGAATTTAACCTTTTTTCCTGAATCAACCATTTGATTCTCGGCCAATTAGTTGGTAGTTAATCCCTATTAAATGGCCACTTTAAAGTGCATTTCTCTAAAAAAGAAAAATCCATTCTTAAAGTGAAAAAAAAAAAGAACTACAAAATATTTACTTCTTTTGCTTTATACAATAGAGTTCTCATTCACTTTTCATTAAAAAATATTTAGATAATTAAAATATGACAAACTTTCCTTATTTCTGTTATTTTCAAGATATTTCTTTTAAAGTAAGCTACAACAAACTAATTTTTTTAATGCAACAAATATAATTAAGAAGGAAATAAAATCTTTAAAATGACAATTGCTTGGAATGGTCTAATGATTTGATTTACTGACCAATTACATTCGATTTTTTAAAATTTATACACTAAAACCTAAATTTGAAACCAAAACTTGTCTTGTTATAGCCTAAAAATATAAATCCCTATGCATTAGATATCTATTTTCTTTATCATTTTTGTAAAATATAGTTATCCATTAGATATCATAATGTCAATGTTTAGAAAAGAGAAAATCTTAGTGAGAATTTATCAGTTTTACCATGAGATAAAAGGTGAATATTTCAAGGGAAAGGATCCTTAATCACCAATTATTCTCTTATCAATGTGAGAAATGTGCATTCTTTATAGCTCCCTCTTGATACATTCCAAATTTTCCTGTCAAAGGTAATTCAATCCCAGTAAACATATGATGCAAGTATAAATGAATCTCACAATACCGAACAAATTGTAGCGAACTTGAACAAAGCATAAAACAAAAAACTATCAGAATACCTTACCATATGTGTAAAAAAAAACCTCAGCGTTGCTAGGCCAATAACCAAGTAGGAAATGTGATCTTGAACCTCCTACAGAAAATACACAGACTGCAATGACTGATCTTTAGTGATTAAAGCTTGCATGCATTTAATACTCATTTAAGTATTTATTATATTTTGATACATTCATTTTAATAATTGCATTTTTAAGGAATTGGTTAAATTTTTAGAGTTTTATATAGCCTCATCAAATTGTCATTGTGCCGTTTTTATTTATAGATATTGATTTTATAAGCCTTATATAATTTTGTCCCAATTTATGAAACTAAAATTTAATTTGGGAACAAACTTTGTTTCAAAATGTGATTTTTCTTTAAATTTTTTAAGGATTTATTTTAATTTGATTGTAGTAAATTAATTGTTCATTCCTTTTGTACATTCTTGATTTTATTGAAATGATGACATCTGCCTTGCATTATTATAGTACATTATAATATTAAATAAAAATTACTATTATTTTAACATTTGGCTTTTTTAGCAATTTTGGTGATTCATTGCTTTTGTGTCATAAACTTTTCGCTTTTAGAGTTATTAAAAATAATGCAGAAGTTTGTAACATTTGGCATTTGTTGTCAACTAAAGTTACAACTTGATTTCTAAATTATAAATCCTCTGAGTTCTTAAGAATTGACTTAATTCAAGTCATGCACCAGTTTAAACTTGTTTAAAACCATCATAAGACATCGGATCAGTATCGGTATTTAGGTATCGGTATTCAAAATCATTTCAGTTAAGTACAGATTCAGTTAAGTACTAATTACAGATTTCCATTCTATAATTAAGCTAATTAAAACAATATTCAAATATATTTAAAAAATCCCTTTAAATCAAATGACGGTTTTTCATTTGATATTTTTAAAATGCCTTGCACTTGAGAACAAAAACTTTTTTTTAAAACCCAGATTAAAATTTTCATTATATCACCAAAAACATATGAAAAAAAAAAGTATTATTTCAGTAAGTAATTCTTTTTCCTTAATGAATACATATTTAGTAATTAACTATCACATTTGAAATCTGAATTGAGGTAATCTATTTTACATACTGAAATAAGAATATATTGATCATATTACACTTAAAACGAAAAAAAAAAAAACTTGTGTACAAATTAATTTTTTTAATGACTCCACTGAAGAAAGATTATATAAATTGTTAAGGAGTATAGATATGTTGAGGATTGGAAAAATAAGGTTGTTAAATAATTTCTAGAAATATCACCTAGTAAGAATATCTAGTAAGAATAATTTGAGTTCCACTTTAAAAATTTAAAAAAGGAAAATGCCTCTTTCTTGAAACAATTTATGCAATTATTTTTCATTTTATTAAATATTTTTCCATGTTAATTTGAAAATTCTTTTTATCTCTTTATATAAATTATTAATGTTAATTTATATTATATTAATGTTATTATATTAATGTTAATTTAATTTTATGTAACATTAAATTATTAATGTTAATTTTTATCTGCTGTCTTTCGACATCTTAACTCTTTTACTTCATTTAAAAAATACCACCTTCTAAAATACAATATAGTTTTTTAACCTTCTTGTTGTGCTTTGAAAATGTTGCACTTTTTTTAGGTTGTGTTGATTTTGTTTCATGTTTTAACATGTTTTCATTTCCATATCATCTTTCTATTTAAGGGCTGTTAGCTATTATATAACTTTTGTAAAATATCCTAAATGCTATTTAATTTTACTATTCACTAGTCTCCTCAGACGACCAGCTGTTTTCCAGCGAATACTAGGTTACATTTGAATCTAGCTAAATCATTTAAATAAAATTTATAATTGCACAGAATCATTCTTTCCAGTGCTCTGTTTATTTTGTACATAGATTTTCCCAGAACAGATAATTCTCGTGACATCATAAGCGGCATAAAAACATGACCGAGTGTTTCATTTATCTTCTGAATATCTTTGAATTTTCATATATTTTGAATCTGTGCATTTTCATATACTTTTTAAGTTTGAAAAATCAAAACTTTTTTTGTCTGTTTAAAAAATTTTCTTTTTCAATTTTCAATAAAGAAACAAAATCACTGTATTAAATTTTTGATGAAATGATTAAAATGGTTTCAGTTTCATTGCTAAAAATTTCCTCTAGTATTGTTAGTATAATTATGTATTTTTTATTTTATTTTAAAATCTTCTTAAATTCATTTTTCTGAAAAAAGTACTTTCGGAAGTTATTGCAATGGAAGTATTAAAGTTCAGCTCATTTTTTTTTTATTATTATTATATAAGTTCTGCTTAATATATGAAAAATATCTTTCCGAAATGCACATCCCCTGTTTTCTGTATAAATTTTCAATTTGCCTGTATGTGAAATTATGTGATCTGTAGTGAGCGAATATAAACACACATAAGTGCACATTCATTCATTCAATTCCTACTATTAGCTCACACTCTCAATAAATATATATACATACATATCTTGTTCAAATTTGCAATCGTTACTTTTTTTTTATTCATCCCGAAAATTTTGAAACGACGAAACATACATCTGTTGTTCTTTATATGGGTACAAAAATGACCATTACAATGACGCCACAGGTGAAAAGGATACCCATATGGTGGTCTGGATCCACTTAATGATGTGTAGGGAAACGGGAGACGTTACGTCTGGCCGAAATGCCGATTACCAAAAAGGGAAAATTTTATAGGTCATGTTTATCAATGAATCGACACCCAATGGACCTATTACATGCTCCCTAAGTAGGAGGAGCTATCTCAGTGTGTTTTCTAGCTTTGACTCCCGAGTTGCAACTTAGAGGTTACCATAAAAAATGTCATTTTTATGCAAGTTAGTGCAGCAGTACACATGACTCGAACATTAAGAATTTTCAAAATTAAGTGTTTTATTATAACCTTCTGATGGACAATCTTTTAGAGAATTGCATTTTCTAACTACAAAAATTCGACATTTCATTTTCTGTTTAACACCGACTCAAAACACTTCAAGATAAAAGCCTTTCTGGGTATTTCAAAAAAAAAAAAAAAAAAATTCACCACAACTGCTAATTTAAGACAATCCATGGAACCTTTACTGATAATGGTGAGAGACAGAGCTTTCTACGTTCCTCAAAATTCTGCAGTCTCAGGTGATATGCCTTTGACTTTCAATGCTTCTAGTCTTCCATTTGTTTTAGTTTCGCACAAGCACTTGGTACGCTTTCTGGGCCATCTTTTAAAATTGCTAGTATTAAGGCTAAAACTCCGCTCTTTTCTCCGCTGTCGCTTGGGCATTGCATTTCTGGAGTGAAAAATACAAACAATTTGTAGCGAGGTACTTTTTACGCAATTGAAAATGTGAACATTCAATTGAAGGACAGCAAAATATTTATTTTTTAACTGCATGCATAGAAATTTAACCCCATGCATAGAAAAACGACAAAGCAGATCCTACCGAGAGTAAAACCAATAGTAATTCATAAAGGGGGCTTATCAAGTTTTATATAATTTCACCTTTTTATTTAGTGCGACTATGAAAAATTTCAATATTGGATGATTTTTTCCTAATAACTATCAATATATTTGATCTTATTTTTTGTAAATGTTTTTTTTTT
>JAOUZG010039538.1:615691-633075 GCA_026289955.1 Argiope argentata
ACTGATATTTTTGCAGTAATATTTCAACATTATAAGTATGGAAACATGACTTATGTCTTTGAAATCGTGAGAAAGAATTATTCTTATCGAGTAATTTTCTTGAAATTCTGCTATATCTATCTTCATTACTAAAACAAAAATTGAATTTTTCAATGACACAATAATATATTTTGGAAAACTGTTTTCGAATCGGGATATTTTCTTATTTTTAATGCAAATTGGATGCATTAACATTCAAATAGCTAAAGGCATTTGGTTTCAGTTTCAAAGACCGAATCTGATGAAATCTTCCAGCTACATCCCAACTATTTTTCCAACATCTTTTAATCTTCGTGCAATTTGTCTATATTCTCCAAATCTATTTTCTAGGCTGTCATCTTAAAACTTCGCAGTATAGATAAAATACAGAAAGCAATTCATGTTTACAATATTAAATTACTTGAAGTATAACAATAATTGTGTGAAACATATTTATATTTCTATGTTTAAATAACCACTATCAACTTTTTTTCCTCCCCTTTCTATATTTCCAAACAGTTTAGAATAGAATACAAAAATCTGCTCTGTATATCAACTTCTGTAAAAAACAAAGAGTTTCCTAGAACTCGTTTATTTTATGAACGCTTTTAAACAGGGATGCACAGCCTATGGCCCGCGTAGCCTTTGAAGTTGGCCCACGAACGTTGTTAATAAAATACAATTTAAAATGAAATTAGACTTTTTCTAGAAAAGAGGAAAAAAATCCTAAACGAAAACAGTCCTTCTTCAGAATAAATAATTTACAGTTGTTCATTAAGTTTATTTTTATTACGTGGCCCTTCAGTTTGTTCCTTTCATGGCTACCTGCGAGTACTAGTTTTCGTATAGGAGAAGCTCGCGATCGTGAAAAATTTCCATATATGAAAATGTAGTATGAGGATCAAATTCCAATCTTGCGTAATGCATTTGATGATTGATTTTCAGATTCTGAAAAGTGCCAAACAAAATTCAGCGTATTTTTTTCTCCATTTTCTGTTGATGTAAATCTAGTGGATGAGAGTATGCAGTTAGACTTAATTGATTTACAAAATTCTGAATTTTTCTGAAATCAGTTCAAAGAAAAACCGATATTCGAATTTTATAAAGACTTTCCTGAAGAATTTTTGTGCTTAAAGCAAAATGAAGCTGCATGTGCAACTTTTTTCGGCAGTACTTACATTTGTGAGCGAACTTTCTCACTAATGAATTTAAGCAAATCAAAATTAAGAAATAGAATATCAGATGAGAGCCTTTCTTCTATCTTGCGTATTTCCCCAACCAATCTTAAGCTCAACATAAAATCAATTAATTTCAAATATTCAGTCCTAGCCATCTCATTAATTTTTTCTAATTTTGATAGTTAATTATTTTTCTCTTAAAATTGTTATCTGTACCAAAAATTTTTTTTCTCTGTTATTCTATTTCAAATTTGCCTCCTTTTTAGCAAAAATCCTTTTTTTTTTAGGTAAAGTATTTAAATTATATCTATAATGTTTGTGTTTCTTTCATTCATTTATTTATTGCATTATGTGTGCATGAGTGAAATAAGTAAAGTAATAATTCTAATTCATGTGTATTGCTTTAAAAAAGTGTTTTCGCGTTTATAACATGTTTTAACATTCACGTGCTGCTTTGACCCCCAACAAGATCCTTTTTCATATTTTGGCCCCTCATCCTGAAAAGGTTGTGCATCCCTGCTTTTAAACATAAATTTTACGTTGTTTATTTTCCACCAAGTAGGAATTGTTTTCATGAAATATGCGGTATCTTCAAATTGCATTGAGTGATATTTTAGCGCATCCTTCGGTAATTTGTCAATAATATGTGAATGAAATACACTATCTGGTCAAAAGTATCCGGACACCCAGTGGTATGGACTTAATAATAAAAAATGAAATCTGGCCGATTCATGTTATTTGAAATTCACGTGTCATGAACGCTTTTCTCGGTGAGTCTGCCATTAACGCACTCCGTCAAGTATGAAGCGGATTTTTTTTTTTGTTTACATTCGTTATTATAATTTTTTAGTCAGTTTCTTCCTCTTATTAACGTTTAAAGAAATGAAATACTGATATACTACTAGATGCTTTAATATGAAACACAATAGTTATTGCCAGGATTTTTTTTCTGTCAATAATTTTGACTTGGGTTGTTAGCTTAGGAATATAAGGTTTTAAGCTTTCTTCGAAGTCGGTGATATACGACGTTTATTTTGAAGAATTCGTTCAATATTTCCTTTTACTAAATATGCGAAATTAAAACCTAAAGCTGCTCTTTCAATTTTTTAAAAAAACTCGGATAAAAAGAAATCGTTAAGCGATTTGCAGAGAAAGATGAATGGGGGATAATCAAACAAAATCAAAAAGGCATTTCTTAATTTTCTTTATTGACATTTGATGAAATTTTCTGATAATTTTGAATATTCGTAGAAGGTTTTAAAATGTTTACATGAATATTACATGACATTTTTCTTTCAAAATCTAATCTAAATTTAATTGAAGTAAGTAAAAAAAAATTGTTGTTAAAATTAACAACCACTACAATACTAACTTGGGTGGAAGTGAATAAATGCTTTAAAGATTTATTTAGTAAAAGAATCTTTTACTAAATACTGAGAATCCAGTTTTTTAATTGACTGTTACTAGCATTTATAATTGATGTATTGTATTGGAAAAACTCTTAATTTGATGAATTGAATGCTGCATATGATAAATATGTATATAAGTTTTGAAAATACATGTCATTTAGTTAAGTATATAAATGCAAGAGAATTAATAACTTAGCAAAATTATATTATTACATTGGAATGTACTCTGTTTCTTCCCAGACTGTAGCTTTTTCTGAAATAATTGACAAAATGAACAATTTGTAAAGTGAGCTAGCAGAACTTCAGGGTTCAATGAGAAAGAAAGATTTATTCCAGACAATATAGTTAATGACGACATTGACAGGCTTCATTAAAGAAAGCCTTTTCTCTGTATATATATATATTTGAATTCTGAAACAGAACTTCAAAAATTAAATTTTTCGAAGCATCAAGTTTATTTATATGTTCTGTTCCTTGTTAAATTAAGGATAGGAATTTCAAATCATTTTTATCTATTTTGTTTCTGATTCTGCTGTTTCAAGGCATTTTTGTTTTGTAACAAAGATTTTACATGAAAAGTTTAAATTATTACTTATATTTCCTCCATTAATTAGTTAAACATGACTAAACAGTTTGATTCTGAAAATAAAGACTCCAAAGCCATTATTGACAGCATTGAATTTCCCATATAGAAATTTAGCAAATAATTATCATATGTTTATATTTATTTTTTGTAAGATTAAATTATGGAGGCATAATTTTATTTGCTTGTCATTTAATGATCTCTATAAATTGAAATGAAATAACTAATTCATAGGTTGCATACACTTTTTTTAAAAAATGGTATCTATACCTTTTTTATTTCCTAATTTGACATTGTAGGCAAAATTTATTCAATATATAAAAATTCGAATTTCATGCTTTTTCTTGTGACCAAAGAGAAAACATCAAAGTTCCAATATTAATAAAAATTATTAATTAAAAAACTGTAACAACTTTATTGGTAAGCTTCAAAATCTTAATTTATCTAAGAGTAATAATTATTTTAAAAAATATATATTCATACAATTCAACATACAGAGAAGGATATGGTCTTTTTCTCTGTGATAATCAACATTTAATGACATTTAAATAAATAAAAAGAAGAAGAAAATATGCAATTTTTCAAAAACACTTCCATAGCCATTTGTCAAATTGTACCTTTTAGTCAAAAAAGGGGTGTATGGGAAACTAATTCAAAAGAGGTATTAATTAATTAGGCAAAAAAAAATAATTGCATTGAAAATACTAATTGAAATTTTAATATAAGAAATAAAATTGCATTACTACAAAAGTTAGGCGAAAATAATTCAAAATATAAAATTTAAAGAAAATATCAAAAGTTTTTAATAATTTTTTCAGCTAGTGTAGTATTCAACTACAATGCTTTCATCAACGTTATCAGCAGACTTCCCGAGAAGTTGAAAATTGTACAGAATCGGTTTGTTTAGCACTTGACGCGTGACCCATGAATTGACAACATTGGATCAGAAAATAAGAAAACATTTTAGAATGAAGTCAAAACTGCATAAATTAAAAAAAAAATATTAGGAAACTATTTAGGGTTTAAATTACATTAAAAATACACTGTCTGGCCAAAAGTATATGGAGTCTCATTGGTATGGACTTAGAGCGTTCTGATGCTCAAATTAATACAATACTGATTCCCCTTTTGCATCGATGACAGCCTGCACATGTTTAGGATGACTTTCCACCAATTTTTGATAGGTGGCTATAGGAATTGACTATTAGACGTCCATCAGCTGAAGTGAGTGCTTGCTGTGTGGAGGGTCGATTAGGCTGACTACGTAATCTGGGCTGTAATTCGTCCCAAAAGTGTTCTATGGGATTTAGATCGGGATTCTGAGAAGACCAGTCCATTTCATCAAACCACGTGTGTATAAGCCTCGATAAGAGAGAAAAGCAGTTATCCTACTGGAGGTGAAATGGGCCTTCCCCAAAATATTGCCATAGATTTAGGAGTGCAGCATTGTCCAGAATGTTCACATATATCTCAGAGTTCATGTTTTTAACCACAAGAACTAATGGACGCAAGCCAAACTACTTGACATCCCCACACCATTATGCTTCCAACACGAAACTCAACTGTTGGCATAATGCATAAACGTTCGTCAGACATTAGCCAGAACCAAATGCGTCGATCCGGCTGCCAGATTGTAAGGCGAGATTCATCACCTCAAAGAATTGTTTTCCACTACTCCAGCTCAGCAGTTTGGTTTTGGCATTTTTTGTTTGAGCAGTTTTTTTTTATTACATCGATTGCAATGGTGAGCTCTGCACCATTGCAACAGATGATTTGCATTCTGTGGAGTGATGTTCTGCTTGTACGCGGCTGCACGACAATGGAATTCCTTTTTTTAACTCTTGACGAACAGTCCTGCTGCTAACACTAACGCCTGATGAACTTTGGAACTCTTGAAAAATTTTTACCAAAAGGGACTTGCTATTTTGTTTCACAACATTACAACTGACAAATTACTACGAACTCTTGGATAGCTTTCAATGTCACATCAAATTGAGTCCACCAAAACCACTTTTGCAGGTTTAAAGATTTAAGTGAATTTGTATGTGGTATAATTATCGTCGCACGAGAAATGAGACATGGCATCTCCGAAACAGCGATGAAATGGGGTTTTTCCCGTACGACCATTTCACGAGTGTACCATGAATATCAGCAATCCGGTAAAACATCAAATCTTCGACAAAATTGTGACCAGAAAAAGATCGTACAAGAACGGGATCAGCGATGACTGGGGAGAATCCTTAAACGTGACAGAAGTGCAACCTTTCCACAAACTGCTGCAGATTTCAATGCTGGGCCATCAACAAATGTCAGCGTGTGAGCCATTCAACGAAACATCATCGATGTGGGCTTTCGGAGCCGAAGGCCCACTCTTGTACGCTAGATGACTGCACGACAGAAAATTTTACGCCTCGCCTGGGCCCGTCAACACCGACATTGGACTGTAAATGACTGGAAAAATGTTGCTTGATCTGACGAGTCCGTTTTAAAATTGTATCGAGCGGATGGTCATGTACGGGTATGGAGACAACCTCATGAATCCATGGGCCCTACATATCAACAGGGGATTGTTCAAGTTGGTGGAGGCTGTGATGGTGAAAGGCGTGTGCGGTTGGAGTGATATGCGATTCCTAATACGTCTAGATACGAATCTGACGGATGACTCGTACGTAATCCTTTTGTCTGATCACCTGTATCCATTCATGTCCATTTCACATTCCGACGGACTTGGGGGCATTCCAGCAGGACAATGCGAAACCCAACACTTCCAGAATTGCTACAAAGTGTCTCCAGGGACACTCTTCTTACTTTAAACACTTCCGATGGCCTCTTAAATCCCCAGACATTAACATTGTTGAATATATCTGGGATTTCTTGCAACGTGCTGTTTAAAGAAGATCTCCACCCCCTCGTAATCTTACTGATTTATGGACTGTCCTGCAGGATTCATGATGCCATTTCCCTCAAGCACTACTTCAGACTAAATTTGTGTCACTGCCACGTCATGTTACGGCACTTATACGTGCTCGTGGGGGGCCCTACACGACATTAAGCAAGTTTACTTTTTATTTTGCTCATTAGTGTGTATATATATTGGAAGAGTGAGAAATAATAGTAGGAATTGAAGAAAAAAATTAAAGTCAATATCTACTTAGATCAACCAAGTAATTTATCCCAATAAACCAAGTAATCCCCCAGCAGCAGTAATCCTTGAGGCAAAACTTATTACTGGATCTGATGCAGAAGAATCAATTTTAAAAGCAGGTAAATCTATCTAGAAAAACAGGTAATTCTAGTTAGATTTACCTGTTTCTTTTAAATAATTTTAGCTCAAATTAGACTCTGTTTCGCCATGGTAATACTCTCGTTTCCATAAATTAAGGATAATGCAAACTGGAAAAGAAAGAGTCAGAATTAAAACAAATGTGACTTATTTGTAAAACCTATTTATTAAACAAAAGGTAAAGAGCAAAAAAGATGCTATATGTTTGATACCATTAATAAAAATTGCGATTTTTTTCCTCTTTGGAGCAAATTATAAGAAAAAAAAACTATTTACAAAAACCAATATTACATGTTTGGTATGATGGTTAATACATTATATGTCACTCATACTATGAAATATAGTCCGTTTAACGCACAGGCATGCTGAGGATCAAATTATCAATATGATTTTGGGGAATATTACATCACACATCAAACAATGCTCTTCGAATTTTGGCTGACATGTTGGAAGGGGTTGAGGGGCAGGAACTCGTTTACCACGCATGCTCTTCTGGATTCAAGTCCGGTGAGAATGCTGACCAGTCCATATGGGTGATGTCCATCTGTCGAAGGCGTTCGTTTACGGTGTTTATACAGTGAGAACGGGCGTTGTCATTTATAAACACGAATTCAGCGCCCACGGCACCCCAAACAAATGTACATGTTCAGAATGAGTCCCTATAGATTTGGATTGACATGATTTTGAACATGCAGGTCAGTTCTGGAATCCAGAATAATTCCTCCCCAAACGAGCAATCTTACACCACCTTAACAGTGTCATTCAATGATGTTTTCTTGGTGGTAACGGGTACGAAAGTCCTACACGTAAACGTCCGGTGAGAATCATCCTGCAAGCTAAATATGGACTCGTCGGAAAGCATCACATAAGACCTTGTTGTGGTGTCCACAATGCATGCTCTCTACTCCAGGCTAACCTCAGGCAACAGAGAGTTGCAGTAAATGAAACACATCTGACAGGTCTACGAGCATATATACCAATCTACCCAAAGCGTCTGTGCACACTTTGCCTTGAAACTGTCATATCAGTGGTAGATTCTAGAGGTCTGATGCTGTGCTCTGTCTTTTTCTTTTGACAATAACTACCAAATATCGGTCCTCATTCGGCGTTGTAACTCGATGGCGACCTGTGGCTTAACGTCTATCTGTCATTATCTTGGAATCGTTGCTAAAGCCTGGAGATGACACTTTTGGCGATTCCAAGTTTCTCAGATACTTTCAGTTGATTATGCTCACATTCCAAACGGCCTATAATTAATTCGTAAAAAATTCATCAAATGCATCCTTTGTCTAACAACTATGCGGTTATTGCACTGAAAGGCTTATAAAGCCCTTGCGAACAATTTTACATGTTTGCCTGTATTCTTTATACATCACTCTCGTCATTGTGACGCAACATCGTTGTCATCGAGTGACTTCTTGCAATTTGGATTTGTGTTTTGTCATGTACAGGTGAAATAGGTATTTTAGAGTTCGATTTCCGCGCGACTCTGAATTATTATCATGTCAGAACATGATGTTATTTTGGGAATGAGGTAAATAAAATTCCGTAGACAAAAAATTTTAAAAAACTGTCGGCGAAAAAGTGAAATATTATTATCTGCACGAGCACGTCAACAAATCAGCTTTTAATTACGCATCGTCATCGCATTTACAAAAGCTCGGTTAAAAATATAAGTTAATGACTACAGCAAATAAAACCTAGAAAAATGTCATTTTGAGCACGTGATTATATGAAATGAAATAAATAGGAGATGCGATATTTTTTTAAACCACCAATGCGAGACAAAGTTTTTTGGATCGTTTGCAATACTAAAGTGATTCATTTCAATGAAACGATTAAAATGTGTAAAATATATTTTTTGACTTGCACGAGCACAAGGGTGCTTGGCCGTTCAAGAAATTATGTTCTGACATGATACACTGAAATGCGCATTGCAGATTTCATTTTAATCTTTTTATCTTTAATTTATGAACACGAAAGTATGTTGCTTTATCTCCTCCACAAAAAGGCATTGATTCTTCAACACCTTTCAAATTTCTACAAAGATGAAGCTGTGAAATTGAACACCACAGCGGTTTCGTTCACTCAGTTGTGGTAAAAAGTTCGTGCTTTCTAAAAGTATCTGCTTTATCTTCAACACTTAAATCAGTTTTTTTTTAAAAATCATTTTCTATTTTTAAAAATTTACAATTTGTAGTGGCTCATGGTTGTTCAGATTTTAAATTATACTAAATATAAATGTTTTAAATCAATTTAGAACATTCTTGTCACGACTAAAAAATTGGAATCCTATCCCGCTGGGAAGATGACTGTCGAATTTTTCTCCACAAGCGAAGCCAAAATGTTTGTAATATCGATCTTTGGCGATGGCTTAAACTGAAGGATTCCCAAATTCTCTATTTAAGCCAAGTATGATTTTTTTCATAAACACGGAGATTAAACTGAATTTCTATTCGACTTCTCTTCAAAATCATCCGTCCCAAGTTTTATTTTGTTTGCGAATAAATTCGGACATAACAAAGTTGTGTGTCTAACCATACTGTAAATATGACTTACAATCTGTAGATTTATGGCCAGGAACTTTGGAAATGAAGCAGCATCTCTAGTTTTTTTGTGGTTTACGTATATATAAAAAAATACTGTTATCATCAATAAAAATTGTCACAAATTTTAAATTTCTGGTTTTGACTAATCTCAACATTTTAGAACTCCCTGATTTTATTTTCGAAAAATATATTTCTGGAAAATTCCCGTCCGTCTGACTATCTGGCTATGATAAAGGCAACTCAGAGATGATGAGGAGGAGGACGTGCCCGCTTTACATCGGAAGGAAGGATGCAGTAGCTTCTGAAGGTACGGACCACTGAACATTCTAGGGCAGAAGTCTGACTTTTAGCTCATATGTGGTTGGCACACACTCATCTCATTCGAATCAAAACATTTCGGTTATTAATCCATGATATCCCAAGCAGCAAGAGATCGTCGGCCAACCATTGGCCACACATCGCAACACAGAACGCGCGACGTCGGGCCGAGATCGGAAGCCGACCTCGGGCCAACATTGGTCTTGTCCCACGGCGGAACGCCGGGCGATGATCGCGCCGACTTCTTTTCGATGAATTTGCCGATCGTTTCCCGGCGTGTTTTCTCATGGCCGACGTCATTCCAATCATTCCCCGATGTGTTTTATCAATGGGTGACCTAATGCCAACCATTTCCCAATGTGTTTTAGAAATGGACGACCCAATACCAACCATTTCCCAATGTATATTTTAGCAAAGGGCGACCTATTGCCAATCATTTCCCAATGTATTTTAGCAATAGGCTATTTGTTACCAACCATTTCCCAATGCTTTTTAGCAATGGGAGGCCAAATATCAATCATTGGGCGATTTATTACTGAACACTTGCCGTATCTTATTGAAATATTAATTTATTGGTATTTGTTTTCTTAAACCCTATAATTTAGTGTTATAATAGTTAAAATTATTGTACTTTCATATTTTTTTCAAACGAATGAAAATAAATATTTTAAGTGGTTTACTTTTCTTTTTTACTTATATTTTTGTTTGCTATTTATTTTGATAATTTAAAATTCCATAAAACACTTGCTTTTCATAGAATGATATGTTTCATTATTTTAATTTTAACTCTTTGACTTTCTTAATTATTATTATAGCATATTATTTTACCACAATCTTACTCTATAAATTTTCGAATTACATTTTTTTTTACTGCTCTAAGGAAAATAAACAAATGTTAAAATTATCTGAAATAGTTTTAAATTTGATCACTTGCCCATCTTAATTCTAATAATATAATCGTATATCTCTATATAAGGTTAGTTTCTTCCATATATATTTCCTATTTAGTTTCATTATTGAATGCATGGGAAAAACTTCTGACTTAATCATAGTTTCAATTGTATAATTAATCAGTATAATTATATATATATTAAATTTTTAATATTGCCTATACCATTTGTTAATTTTAAAAGTTATTTCATGAAAATTCAAAGAATATTATTCTTATATAATTCTATTTTCTATATAAGACTATATAATTCTTTTTAAAAATATTATATAGTTCTATATAATATATATAGAACTATATATATATTCTTATAGTTTGCTATAAGCTTTTATATTGTTTAAAGTTAGCAATAAACAAAGATTTACTAAAATAAAATGAATAAAACACAAATTCCTATTTTAATATATTTTGAACATTCACCCCCACTTTGTTTACTGCATTGGTTAAAAATTGTTTAAAACACTAAATTATAGCATCACTTTTATGTGTTTCTTCAATAGACAATATTTTTGCAAGCACAATTTAATTTAAATATCTTTTCTAGATCTATGTATAGTAAGGTTTGGTTTTGTGGCGAAAGAACCAAATTTGTTCTATGAAAAATTCTGAATTTTATACAAAAATTCCATACACAAAATGCAACACTTCTTTTATTTATATGAAACTCCTATTAACTTACATACTTTATGTTGAAGAAACTTTATACCTTATTATAAATGTTAGTGCTAGGTAGTGTGTAATAAATAACATTCTACAAGACAATTACCAAAAAATAATGAATAAATCAAATACCTATTTAAACATAATTTGAACATTTCCCTATTTTTTAATGCAATGATTAAAAATTGTTTAAAACACTAAATAATGCAATTCCTATTATATATTTCTTCATTTTATTTGCATGAAATTCCTTATGTTTACTATTTACTTACATACTTCATGTTGAAGAAACTTAATACTTCATTATAAATGTTAGTGTTAGCTAGTGTCTAATAGACAACATTTTACAAATAAATAATTATTTGAAATCTGTAATATTTTTTATTTATTTATTATAAGTTTAAACTTGGTTTTGTAGCAGAAGAACCAAATTTGGTCAATGATTAACTCTAACATTTCACGAAAATTCTAAACAAATGCTCAATTTCAAACACACACTTTCAATTATACAAAATTACTTCTGACAAATGTTTAAAAATATATATATTATTTTCCTGTTTTTTATTTTTGGAGATAGGAAAAAAACAATTTATTTAAAAAGACCTTTATTAAATAAAATTTCACAAATACAAAGTAAAATGATTTAGTTACTTCAAATTTTTGGCTGAATTTTTCACCCAAGTAGCATCCTAAAACTGATTCAATGACTTTCATAAATAAATAATATTGTCACATCATTTATAAACAAAGCATTTAAATTTTATTTAGAATATTTATAATACTAGAAGCATTTGAAATTTTTATAAATTTATATAAATACCACACTTTATGTAAATATTATATATATGTATAACTAAATTATCTGCAATATATATGGAACATTTCTTTATATTCCCTTATCCTTTTTGATCAGCTTTCATGAGCCTAAAAAACAATAATAATTATTATTGAGTTTTCCTTTTTATTAAAAAAGTACATATAAAATATTTGATAATTGGAGAAAAGTATTTAACATGCTAAAGTCTTATAGAACTTAATAAACATAATATTTTCATTCTGATATTGACTCTCTATGCAAATACTATAATTTTTAGGATTATAGAGAAAAATAAAAATATCTGAAACTAATAGGAGTAAAATTTGTGACTATTTTATGAAATAATTAGAAATTATTCATATACGAGTATTAAAAAATGCCTGCATTATCTCCAGTTTTAAAGAAATTTCTGTTTTGAAGTTTACAGTAAATAAATTTAAATATATTCTGCTAAGCCTTTTTGACCTCATGTCAAAATAAAAATAATTATACAAATGTTATTGCAATACCAAAATATAAGAATGTTATTTAATACTTTTTAAAACTTCTTTCATTTGAACATTTAAAATTGTAAACAAAAACAAAGAATTTAAATAAAAAGAAAAATTAATTCAATTAACTATAATTAATATAACTTGAGTTGTTATTCTGAAAAAAAAAAGAGGCTATTATAAAATTTATTCAAAATATATAAAGAAAAAGGAAAGTTGTGCAAAATAAAATTGATTCTTTTTTTATAAAAGAGAAAAGCTTTCTTAATAAAAATTGGAAATTGAAATTAACCTACTTGTTGTAATGCAGTAGGCTTGGATAACATTTGAAAATGCATTTAATTATATCTTTCATGCAAAGGCATATCATATTTTGGTCTTTTGTTTAACACATAAGTTTGAAAACTCCCTGGCTGCTTCCACTGGGCTGACAAAATGGAACTGACTTGACAGGAATTACATTGTCAGGAATATTTTCAATTCTAAGCAAGTTCTTAAGGCATAAATTGAGTTGAAATCTTACATAGAATTGTTTCAAATTCCCCTCTGCAGTTACATTCAGTAGAAGCAAACTCCAGCTCACACATTATAATTATCAATATAATGTACAAATAATTTTGCCTCTTGTCGACTTCAGGAATAGAATCTCTCACAGTAGCTTTCAAAGAAACAAGGATAAATGTTCCTGTTGCTTATATTTTCTGATTGATTGTAGAATTTATTTTACCTCCAATTGCATTTTCAGTTTTGAAACAAAAAGTGCCCAAAATTTCCATTCATTGAATAGGAGATATATTTCATATTTTGTCATTTTTAGAAATTCTATGAAATATGTATGAATGCATATTTGTATATATGGCAATGTATGAATTTTCATACATTGCCAGCCAGTTTTAGGCAGCATATTCAATGTTCAGTCATTCTGTGAAATGGCGAGTTTCAAAATTTTTCAGCAATACAGATAAAATATTATGTATATGCTTTTCTTCAGTTTAACTCTCCTTTATGACCAGCTCTGATGAACCTACAAAATATATTTATTCATTAGAATAATGATTGAGCTTTCACTTATTTTAAAAGTACAATAAATATTTGTTGATAAATGAAGATGTGTAATTAACGTGCAAAAGTTTTACAGGACTTCATAGGCATGATAATAGCTTTGCTGGGATAATGATTTGTGTAGACAAACTTTTAATAGTATTTACAATAACAAAGAAAAATAAAAACAACTCAAACTAATGGGAGTAAAATTTATGATATTATTTTACGAAATATGACATAATTAAAAACTATTTAATTATGTCATATTTCGTAAATGGAAATTGAATTAAAAAATTCAATTTCCATTTACGAATAATAAATAAAAAACTATTAATATTAGAGCATTCAAAAATCCCTGCTCTATCTCAAGTTTTAAAGATTTTTTTCCTAACCTTACAATACGATCGTAGTTTAACCGCCTACTTGGCACACTTTTCCCAAAAGTCGCCAGCAATGAGCTTGCGTAATCATTCGGACTCCTCTTTCCAATGCGAAAGCTAAAACGGGTTGCCACATTTGATAAAACGGGAGTTGCTAGCTTTGGCGCGTTATCACCTACTGAGCTAAGGTTTTTTTTAGTCTCGCGTCAAAATAAAAAATAATTACACACATTTATTGCCATAACAAAACATAAAAACGTTATTTAATACTTTTTAAAAAAATCTCTCATCTGAAAATATTAACTGAACGAAATTGTAAAAGAAGAGGGAAAAAAAACTGCAATAATTTAAGAACACCCAACATAAAAATCTAAAAAAAAAAATCACTTGAAAAAAAAATACATGCAAGAAAAGAAATGACGATAGCTAAATTAACAAAGTTTTAGCTCTTAAATGAAATAGAATGATTAACAATGGATCGTTAGCTCAAATATTTATTAGGACTAATGGTCGTTTTCACCTAACTCTTATAATATCACTAGCAACTCTTTGTATCAGGTAATCAATGAGTTCAAACAACCTTAACAAAAAAAATCCTTTTTATTAAATATTTAGAATAAACATACTATTTAGAAAATATACAGTAATAAATATATTTACACTTACCAAGTTTCTTGAAATGATAGCACGCGTTGTTGGTTGAATTCCAAAACACAACAATCGCCAGTTGAATCATGGGAAATTCCTAAAATATATTCGCAAAGTCTTGTCTAGGAAAGGCGATTTTTCTGATATCGGCGCGAGTAGGGGGCGATTACATTGAAACGACCATTTTCACTAAGTCGGCGTACGAGGTCGCGCCAAGCTAAATGCGAGGTCCGCAAAATATCTGGTCGGAATACGATATCGCGCCAATGCAACGCCAACATCAGTGAAATACTCGCGAGCTGTAGCCAATGGATGCGACCAATCGCCAATGTGTTTTCAACAATTCTTGCTGCCTGGGATACTTCTGTTAGCAATGTTGACGAGTTGGCTATCTAATTAAATATTCAATCTTTTTGACGTTAGCATAGTTAAGTTGCTGTTTAATGATTGCAAAACAAGCTCAGAATTAATGTCTTAGTTGGTAAACAGATATTTTTGAAGTTTGAAAATAAATTGAAAAATAATTAATAATTACTGCATGAATACCAGAAAATAGTTAATGAACAATTAGAAACAGGAATAATTGAAAAATGCTTGATATGGATAACTGTGAACAGGAAAGAGATAGCTATTTTTCTAATCATAGTCTTGTAATTCGTTCTGGCTAGGCAACATCCACATTGAGAATCATTTATGACTGTTCTCCTAAGAACAGAAATGCTAATTCCTTAATGAATGTTTAATTCCGGGATCTAACTTGTATAACACATTAATATATTAGTTTTGTTTAACACATTTTAATAAAACCTAGAAAAATGTCATTTTGAGCGCGTGATTGTATGAAATGAAATAAATGGGAAATGTGATATTTTTTTGAAACAATAAATTCTAGACAAAGTTTTATGGATCGTTTACAATACTAAAGGGACTCATTCAATGAAACAAATAAAATGAATAAAAATATAATTTCACTTGCATGAGCCCGTGGTTGTTGGTCGTTCAAGAAATTATGTTCTAAGATGAAAAATTGAAAGATGCATAGCAGATTTTATTTTAATCTTTATTCAAAGTTTATTTGGTTCGGAAATAATGAAAACTCACAATTTTCAAAATGTCAAGCTAGATTTTTGGAATTTGTCAGTCGCCTTTCACGCTTGCGACAATTATTAATTATCACATGAGAAAATATAAAGAAAACATAATTATGTTGTTGAAATGTTAGATTATTCCTTCCTCATACTAGTTAACTTTCTTCATGGGGAGGAAAGTGACGACAAAGCATTTTATTTGTCAGCTATTGCTGTTGCAATTTTGAACGATGCAAACATATATCTTCGTAAAATTCCATGGTACTTTAATGAAAGAAGAATTTTGAATATAAAATTGTATTGAAATCCCGGGTTTAAGAGCAGGAAAATATAGCAGTAGAATTATTTTTTTCAATCCTTTCTAACTTTAACACCATTATTTATCGCGAAAAAAAAGTCATTCTTTGGTTTCTAATCAAAGAACAAAACCAGTACTCCTTTGTTTCTTTGATCTTTGTATTGGTTTTCATCCGCATCAGAATTGCTTTCATTCTAAAAGCAATGGAATTGTAGTAGTCCCTCCTCATTAAGAAAAGATTTGGGTGTGGGAGGTATGGCGGTTTAATGGATGAAACAGATGAATATTCCCTATGAAGCGACAACTTTTGTCTTCCTTCTCAAAAGGCTTCTGTCGGAGGAATAATTTATCAAATTCATTATTTCCGGATCGGAATAATCGTGATTGCGATGACCAAACCTTATTTCCAACCTAGGATCCAAATATTATTCTAACTTGAATCCGAGTTCTGTTTCAAGTACCAACAAATTGAATAAAGAACGAATCGTTCATTTTTCTCTTTTGGAACCGTGAATTTTGCATCGAACGCATGATTCGTTTCTATGACAGTTCAAAAAGCAATGTTTGTTTATAAATATTATCATTAACGCTATTTACTATTTCCAACCCGGCACAAGCTAAGAATTTATTCAGGAGCATAAGCCGGAAAATAAGCCTCCTTCCTCTCTACTATTTCCAACATGCAGTAATGTAAGTTTTAATGAATTTATATTGAATTCTTTGGGAGGTTTTGAAACTTTTCTGTGTTGAATATTGCAAAAATACTTACGCAAATTCATCGTTTTAATATTAATAACTCATACGAAATGGAATTCGGCAAATGAATATTTTTTCTCTCTCAAAAAAAAAAAAAACTATCATATTTAATGTAAATCCCTAATATAATTATCTTCTTCAATCAGATTTCATAATGTGTGTATGGAATAAATTTAATTCATTGTTTTATGATTTTAATGAAGAAACAATTCTTATGTTTTAAATATACCTGTCATTTTTGTTCTCAATGCCCGAATAAGATATTAAATGCTTTTTTTTTCAAAAAATTTTATTATTCATGTTTGCATGATATGAAATTCATAATTTAGTAATTATATAATTTGAAATTTATTAGGGCAATTAATAACTAAACTGTGTATATCCAACTGTCATTTCTTGTTCTCAACTCAGGAATAAGAATTCATATATAATGTTTTTTCTTAAAAGGATTTTATTTATTCTTGTTTGAATTCATTGTTTAAATATTATATAGTTTAAAGTTTATTAGGGAGTTACTAAATTGTGTAATTTTTAAGATAATTATCTTTAAATGAATTATTTGATGATTAATTAAATTATTCGATTGCTAGATTTTTAATATTTTCTAGAAATAGGCTTACGAAAAATATATTATTCCTCTATTGTGCATCTGCCTATACACATTTATGAGACAGTTCAATGTTTTTATTATTAATGTTTGAAATATTTTTATTTATTTTAATACGTTAAAATTATTAAAATATCTTTTACAGTTGAAATCATGTTGGGTTAATGAATACAGTTTGTTATATTAGGGAAATGCAAACATTATAATATTTCCATTTATGTATTATTTGTTATATAATGAGGAATTTCATTTATAGATGCCTGTGTATTAAAAACATAGTAGTTGTCAACATAATTGCTAATATATAT
>JAOUZG010039538.1:673100-703145 GCA_026289955.1 Argiope argentata
AAAATGCGCTTGGATTAATTTTTCAAAATTGATTAAAATTAGAGAACTAGCCATTTAGAAATGAAATTCATGCAAATTTTTTTAATCTTATAAAAGTATGAAAAAGATTTTTTTGTTATGATTTGTTCGAAAATTATGGTGGAAAAACGCAACATCTTTCAACTCTTTAAGGGGTAGTAGAAACATTTTAATAATTAATATATATATATACTCACGCACACATGCATATATATATATACAAACTCACACACACACATATATATACAAATATATTGTGAGTAATCTTTAGCTTCTTGACGCATTTATAATCACATGATTTAAACTGAATATTTTTAAATGAGTATCTTTATAACCAAATGTCCAATCCTAATTACGTCTTAAAATGTAATCCTAATCTTTATAATTCCTGCGTATATATATATTTAGACACTAGCCGCCTTTGGCGACAAGTGGCTTCGCCAGTATTAATGCTCGCTAAAATTTTCATATAATATTTTATGTAGCTGTGTCTCATAACAGGTTTCTCACCAAAATATTTTTAAACCAAACAAATTTTTATAATCATATAATTCATTTATAGTATTATTTTCTTCAGATGTTCTGTTCACTGTACTACTCGTCTTTCTCTTTCTATCCGAGCAATGATTGTCCCGGAATTGATATTTTACGTAAATGGTGGAGGAAAAGGTCTAAAATTCTACGTTTTTATAGAATAAGAAGATTCTAATTTTCATAAAGGTAAACACACTAAGCAAATAAAGACACAATTGGTTTTCAAGAGTTGCGAAAGTTTAAAAACAGCTTGGAAAATGCCGCGCACAAAGGAAATAATGGTGACACACACACACATCCTTCTTTTTTTTTTTCAATCCTTTTTTTCTTCACTACTTTTCTTTTTACAAACCTTTTTTTCGCTTTGTTGTTTTTTTTCTTCCCTGCCCAGACTTTATTTGGAGCAGGCATAGATTAAATATTCATACAGACTAATAATAAAAGCAACTATTTTCTTTCTTTTTTAAACATCCCGTTATCTATAAATGAAAACCAACTGACTTCGCGTATTTCTTTATAAACAAATCGTAGTTTATTACTTCCTGCTATCTCACTCAGTTGGTGTGGGGGAAGGAAATGCAGATTTTTGGCGGGAAAGTAAGAAAAGTGTCGTTTTAACTATTTTCCTCTCAGTTTTTTTTTTATTTTTTCTCTCCATAAGAACCATCCTCGTGTCTTAACGAAAATATTAAAAAAAAATTAGCCGAATTGGTCGAGCCGTTCTCCAGTTTTGCGCTTAGCATCGCATTTCGAGATCCATTTTTATTATAATAGATTATAATAAATGAAAATTGCAGCAAAATATTTTAAAATTAAAAACATGTAATTAATTTTTTTATTCATTTAATCTATTCCCTTTATAAGCTCTCCATATCAACTTACTTTTGATTCATCAGTTTGAGACTTTTATTTATTTTTATTATTTATTTTATTTTGTTTATTTAATTGCACATGGATTTTTTTTTATTCTGCTTCTCTTAATTAAATTAGCGTTCCACTTTGAAGCTACAAGAGAAACATTTTGCGAGAGTCTTTAGGATTTTGACTTTGACCAGGCGATGAGGACCTCATCAGTATCAAAATGTCAGGGAATTCGAATCTTGTGAAAAAGATTTAAGCTTGGGATATCATGAAATATTCTCTCTCCAGTGAACTGACATCACTCTTTTGAATAATTTCTTGATCTTTAGAATGTGACTTAAAATTTAATTGATAAAAACAAAATAACCAAAAATATACCGAGGGAAAATTATACCCTGGACAATTTTAATCTTCTGCCATAGTCTAGTTCTTCAATTAATAGCTTGAAAAACGTAAAATAAAGATGCACTTTTAGTGCCCCAATAATAGCGCTCAGAACATGTATATCACTCTTCCTCTATTCTGTTATTGTTGCTACTTATGTCACTTGTCATGGGCAAGCCCCGCTGATAGAGCAGTTTTTAAGCCAAAGAGTAGGCGTCTCTTGTTTTAAATAGCGCCAACTAGGGCCAAGAGTCCAACTTTAGCTATACACTCATCACATTCGCTTGCACAGTCCCTTTTTACACGGGGGGGACACAGTCACACATCTCACAGATAGCACAAACAAGAACAATTATGCCTTAACTGGAACTCGAACCCAGGACTCCCAGAACCCGAGGAAGACACGCTACCTCTGTGCTAGAAAGCTGGCTCCTCGATTCTCTATACTAAAGACCAGGAAGCCGGAGAATTGGCATAAGGGTAGCGTGCCTGCCCTGGGCTTCCAGGGTTTGATTCCCGGTTCGAGTATGGTTGTTCTTTTGTGTTCTATATGTAAGGAGTGTAAATTTGCATGCCCTGAAAAAAGAGGCTCTGTAAGCGAATGTGATGAGTGAGTGGCAAAAGTCGTACTCTTGGTCCAAATACAAAACAAGAGACGCTAATTAGGCTTAAATCGCTGACTACCTCAGCAAGCTTCTCCTTGGCAAGTGCCATAAGAAAAACAGCAACAACAATGACAAGGGAATAGAAGAAAAAAGATGAAAATGTTTTTACCTATCTTGAATGTGTTTCATGATATTGGCATCCTGAAAATTTTTATTTTCGTTATACGAACCGTTGAAAGATTTTAATTCAACCACTTATTAATTATCCTTATAAAAATGAGATAAATGTATTAAAGCGCGAAATATTTCACATGTATAAATGAATTCAAGTGAAAATACTTTAGATACCGCTGTCGTTAAATACCGGTCGTTTCGGCGTTAAGCGTTAGTCAATCAGCAAAATGGCTACTCAAAGTGTGATACAGTGTCCTCAAGTTGATCCAGAAGTTTGTCGTTCTGTTTCAAGATTTGTTTTTGATGTCATGTTGTATACCCTACCTATTTGTGGACTTCCCGATTCGATGCTTCCTACCACAAATATTCGAAGAAATGTTTACAGACGACCCAACCTGGTGAAGATAGCTGGTGTGTCTGCTTTACGAGTCTCATTGGTTATGAGAGATAAATGGAGGCGAATGTTCGACTCGAGACGGAAGATTTCTGGACTCGATGACGAGCAGATTCCGAATTTTTTGGTGGACATCGTGCTGTGCTGTCCACTGAGTCGGGACTGTACTAAGCAAACCATGGTGGAAGTACTTCTGGCAGTATGCAACGAGATCACGGTGTACTTTCATAATGAAAATGTTCTTTTTAGTTCTACTACAGTGCTCGGGTCAATTGGATTTGTCGTTGTGAGTATAATGGGATCGTCCAGAAACTTCCTGAGAGAGATTGAGGACTTGTTTGACGAGTTCGATAGTTTAGGAGAATACACCAAATGGATAACTGGATTCATTGAAGAATTCGCTGTTCCTTATGGATCACGGGACGACGTTTCTGACCTCTTCTTTCAAGAAGTCAAGAAACAACATTTTGAGGAAATGAGAAAAGTGACGGCTGGAACTAAAACTAAAGTTAAATCCAAAGCAAAAGCTCCACCCAAACCAGAGGAGCCGTCGATTAAGAAATTGAGGGACCACTTAGGGTTTTTGCCACACGACCTCTTCTCAGCGATCGTGGCCGAAGAATCCGTGTCTTTGCCAGAAAATTTGATGTTGGCATCGGGATCGACCTTACCAGGTGACCGAGACTCTCCTGAGCCACCTGTTTTGTCTCCAAAGCCCAAAGGTGGCGCTGTCGGGAAAAGAAAATCGCGCAGTAAGAGGTCGAGTCGATCAAGTAAAGCTTCTGATGAATCTGGACCATCGGCATCTGCGTCTGGCCCGATTTGGCGGGATGAACCACCCAAATTGCAGACAAGTGCTGAAAGTGGTGGCCTAGAAAAGAAACCCCTTAGAAGGCAAACGAAAAAAATGCCTGAAGAATCGAAGCCTATTTTGCCAGGTGAACGGCCAACATCGCATGCAAGTTCCGATAGCGGTGCTGCTGAGGAAATGAGATCAGTCGAGGAAGAAGCGACACGATCACGGAAAGCCTCGGAACAAGCCATCCAAGGACAACTGAGTGGCAAGGACCCCGTGCAGCTGAGATTGGATGAGGAGCTTAAACGAATGAGTTTGGGCACTAAAAGAACTTCACCAGGCAGTCAAGGTGCGGTTCCGAAGAAAAAAGATCCCCAAAATTAAAAGTCGATGAGTTCCGAGTGTTTTTAATCATGGACGAAATTTTACGGTTGAGTTTTAAAAAATGCACTTTAGTGTATATTTTATTTACTATAACTTCTAAATGCCAAATTTTGTTTTTAACACTTCCAGTTTAATCTGTGAAGGAAATCATGTGTGATTAATGAGATTGATTTTTACTGGAATAAAGATTTTTATTCTTCAAATGCTTTTATTTTAATTCTCGCATTCATTTCAGAATCTAAGTTAATCAATTTCTTTAGAATATTCTTTAATTTTAGTTGCCCTTTTATGGTAAGTGAAAATCGAATTTTTATCGGTTCTATCTACGTGAAATCATTGTTTAAGGATGCATGTTAGCACAATCGAATTCAAGAAATATATTTTAACATGATAAAAAAAACCTTTTGGTTTTCAGTGAAGGTTATTTTCGAGTATTGAATAAAAGTCTGGAGTCGGTTAAAATTCATTCCTTTCGTTAAATCTCACTATTTTGTCGACTTGCATATGAATGAATAAATCTATATCCACTAAAATTAATTTTATAAATTTATTTCGATCAAAAATATTTAACGTTGAAATATAATTATGGGTCTTGGGTAGGAGGGGAGGGAATGCATTGGAATTGCTCTTAATTTTCCCATACACATAAAGGCATTAACGTTAAAATGTTTTTAAAAAAATTAAAATTTCGATGATTCTAGCGCTTCGTACTTCCCTGAATTAGAAGAAAGTAACTTCAAGAAGCCTGCATGTCTGTAAATTTAATTCAAAGTGTTCTTAACTTTGCAAGAATAATATTTGATATATGGTGGATAGAAATCGGCAAATTTCGGTGCATCTTGCAACAAATTCCTTCAGAGAAGGAATATCTGTGCTGCTGTCTGGATATAAGTTGGCACAAATCAAAAAGAGCTTGTTGAATGGAATTCGGTGCACAGATTTAGTATCAAATGTGTAGACGTGTTATAAACTTGTAACCAAAATCTTTAAGAGTCGGAATATATGTCCGTTTCTACTTTCTCATGCATGTAAACGTAATTGTAAAATAGGACGACGAAGAGAAACGACATTTGGATTGTGATATTGTTCCTGAGATTGTTACTTGATGGGAAAATTTGGTTTAAGTCCATCAATGAAAAGGCGTAGCTTTTCTTGACTTGTATCAAAAGCGCAGAGCTCGAAAAATAAATATGAAAGCTGTTGCTTTCAATGTCTTGCCCAAGTTTCAAATAATATCCTTGGAAAGTTTCAGACAGACCACTTCTACTTTTATATTGTCGCTTTTTAACATGAAATCACCGAACAGTTTTATTTTCCTTTCACGAGTTTTTATTGCATTATTATATATTTTATCGCAATAGGTTTCTGTTTAAAATTTTCGTTCCAATTGGCGAGGAAAATTCTGAAGAACGAATTCAATTTTTTGATATCAACTGCATGTCGGAAATTAATCACCAAAAAACCCTTAATAGATTGGGAGAAAATGCTAAATTGAAGCCAGAAGTTAATATTTTATAATTATTGTACTCTACTGCTATGCAGTTTTCTGGAACAACTCCTTTATTAGAGAATGCGAGAAAATTTTGCGGAGACCACTCCCACTTATTCTGTATGACATTTATTTGTTTTAATACTGAATATATGACTTCATTTTTTCACTTTTAAATAGAAGTCATTCTTTCATGCATTGAATAAATATATTTTGTAATTTCACATTAAGTTTTGAAGTAGGGTGTGAATATTGCTTTTTATTTATTATTTTAAAATTATTTATGGAGACGAAAATGTTTTAAAAACTAACAAAAAATAATATTTATTTAATCAAAAGATGACATTTAATCAAATCATTATCTCACTTCAACTTAATTATTTTATATTGATAATAATTACAATGTCAAAGGAAGTATTTAGAAATAAAACTTGAAATACTCTACGAAGTCTCTAAGTTATTATTTCTGATGCACAAAAACTTTACTCCTAATTCACACTGAAATAGATACGCTAACTTTCTTATTTTTATATTATATATAACTTTTATATCAGATTAATTAAATTTAAGGGAAAGAAGGAATGTATGTAGTGATTAATATTTTAACAGATTTATCCACATAAATAACGTAGGGCAATTGTGTTTTCAATAAATTTGGTCATTTTTTAAGGAAAAAATGTTTTGAAGCTGAAACATTATCACCAGAATTTTTCTATGTATTTCTTTTCGTGAAAATTTATGAACATTAGCTTGTTTGTAGTATTATACCATTGGCCATATTACAAATGAGCACGTATAGACTATAGAACCATCTGTATGCGAAAAAAAAAACAATTTAAACTGCTCTAAGAAATCGTTTATCAAACGAATAAATATTAAAATATTTTGAATTTTTAAAAATGTTAACATCATTTGTATATTCTGGAGATGCTTTGTAATTACAGTAATCTATCAGACTTTCTTATAATGTAAGACTTCAAAAAAGCGTACTGGTGAGATAGTTTTACTGAATTCTGGTTGATGCAACAAAATTAATGCATATCAGTATTTCAAAGTAATCACGCACACACACAGCGCCCAAATCCATATGGTATTTGAAACAATGAATACTTAAGATTTTACATGGATATTTAGATGGATATTTACATATAGTTAGAGCTATTGAACAAATAATGCAAGTATTTATTTTCCATAGAAGTGCACAATGTTAGAGTAGTTTGCAAGATTAGCCACTCCACACACAAATCCTCTTCTTGAGTGCACTCCGTTACAACTGAACGTAGCAGTATTGATTAGAGGTTAACGACTACTATCTTTAGCACAGTCTATAACACTAACCGATTCAAGAAATATAAAACCTCTTCGAGACAATTGGTCCCCTAACTGCAAAGTTATCAATCATCGACCATCTTCCTCATCTTCCTATTAAACAATGAACAGGCATGACAAAGAAAATCTCCTTATTGATATATTGAATATTGCTCCAAAGTCTTGCTTCACAACAGCAGAAATCCAATCATTTTCAAACAGTTGGTAAATAATTGAAAATTTTTACCATCATATTTTTCAGAGTTTTAAAATTATCATCATAAGGTACCATCTGCACACTGTACAGTACTTAAGTCATAGTTTTCAAATTTCAGATTCTTTTCAAGATTTTCATGCATTACTTTAAATAATAGAAGGCAGTACCGATTACTTCTCGCGTTTATTTTCCTATATTCTTCCAAATCTTAGGATATAGACAGGAAATCCCCCATGTGTTGATATAATTTGGATTAAAAGTGGAATTTTGTCTTCTTATTTTTATTTTTGGGTTAGGAATTAAGTTATGTTTTTCGTTCTTACAAATTTCATCTATTGAAAGTTTAAGAAATGTGATTAATAAACTGTAACTGTTGGCGCCTTGCAAAAGGAAACGGCAACAACAAAAAAATTCAGTAAACAATCAGTTTCTATGGTGTTATGATTATCATTTGGTGAACAAATAAGTAACTCTTAACTTTTTAAGTATATTTACTTTTACATTAATAAAATAAAATCATGTCAAAAGCAGAAAGTAAGTTCAGGGTTTTTTTTTGTTTAAATTATAAATTTATGTTTTACAATAATTGTATTGATAATGGTTATGTAATCTTTAATGCTTTTAAAGATCTTAAAACCTCTGGCTACCATTTACTTCCGTGGACTCAAGGAAGCACACATTTTAAGCTATGCAATTTACCGTCCTATTATTTATAACTCTTCTCTTATTTAGAGATGCATAATTTTTTTAATGATATGTTAGGGGTTAAATAAATAAATCATATACACGTTTATGTGCTAATCTTCTTTTCTTAAAACTACAAAAGAAATTGTTAAGATTCCAAAACTGAGACTAACCTTAAAGTTTTTTTTGGGGGGGGGGGCAAAAACCTATACATTATTGTAACTGTTGTAGGTCTTTTAATTAAGCGTATTATGAAATGTAGATACATGGAATCACTTCGTTTAAAATAAATCTTACAAAAGTGGAAATTAAATAAATAAATACATGACTACAAATATATTGCAAAACCATCTCGAGATAAAGTATAAGAACGGATAAAATTTACTGTACTCTCATAATTGAGAACCAAAATAAATATATATGAATTTTTATGAGCTCAATTAAATTTGTAAGGCATATTTCCCTGTTTCAATCTTCATTACTTCTCTCCTGCATTTCACTGCCTGTTTACTCTTATATTTCTAATATTATATTTATTATCATTATTAATCTGCTGGTATATGAGCTTATCTTATCCCTATAATTCTTGTTATACTTATCAAATGTATATTTGGTCAATTTATTAAAATGTTTGTAAGTTCAGGACTAATCATGATAATTAAACTGTGCTATTAAATAAATTATTGGATACTTGCATTTGAATATAACATGTCTATAATTGTAAAATAATAATTTAATTAAATAATTATATTGATTTTAAAATATACTCTAAATATTGAATTACTACTTAGCTCTAAAAATTTGAATTCTAAGTTATACACTTTATTATATCTATAGACTATAAACATATTTTTATACAATTTTAATATTTTAATTATTATATTATTCCTAGGTGAAGATGAAATCAAGAGTACCCAGCTGAGCGAGACTCAGCTGTTACGTATTAAAAGAAATCGTGAAAAAGCCTTGCAGCTGAGAAAAGCTCGTATTGCAAATTTATCTAATGCTGAGAAGTAATTTCAGTATTTATTTAGTTCTACAACTGGTATACAATTTTTTTACACTTGTTAATTTCTGAAAAAAAAATATTATTGCGTGTAAAAATAATTTTTTGTATGTTATCTTTAATGATAAAATAAAAGAAAAAAAGAAAGAAATTCTTTGGGGGATAGAACAGTCAAAAACAACTCTAATTTATTCAAAAGTGATTTTAAAAAATGTGTAAATTTGGAATTACTAGATTTAGAAACTGAGTTGATGTTTTTCTTTTTGTTTTTATTGTTGCTTATTTTCCTTTTCAAAATTTAGTTTTTGAACAATGAAATTCATTCTTCTATGTGTACAAATTTTATTGCAGAAATAAGTGTTAAAAAATAAATACTCTCCATAATATTTCCAAAAAACTTTAACAATTAATTTTCTATCTGTGAAAGATATGAAATGACATAAAATGTCTTCTTCATTATTTAAGGTCCTAAAAGATGACTTAAAAAAATTATTTTTCTTTTGCAGAGATTTTTATAATAAATCTAATTTTATAGAAGAATCAAATTCTTAGATTTAGAAATACATATTTTTTTTATTAAATTCATAATAAAAACTTAAAAAATATATTAGATGTATTTATAACAGTAAAATAAGGGAAAGAGAAAGCTACAATTGTTCTAGTTCATCTTTGTAATTGTGATGATCTTTTACAAAGTTGCAAAATCTTCTAAAATCTAGAGAAAGCAATACATGCAATGAGTTATTCAATCATGGAAAGATGAGATGGTGCTATATTTTGAATTTGAAAATGATCAAATTCTAAAACTAGTGTTGTTTAATATAATTAGTTATCCCTATATTATAGTTATATTTTTTAAGAAAAAAATAACTAAAACAGTAATTTCTTTCTTTTGAAAACCATGTATGATGCTTATTTGAATTATAATTTTGTGTGTGTTTAGTTATTATCTTTTAATGTAAACTTTTACTATACCAATAATATATATATATATATATATATATATATATATATATATATTAGCTTTATTATTTTGCTGTAAATTTAGAGTGATAAATTACTCCCTGATCGAAGACTATATTTTTTTGGCCCAAGACGTAATCTTTGAGTAGAAAACAGTATTACAAATTCTATAAAGTGGAAGTATTTTTTTTTTTTTTTTGCAAAGCTTTTTTAAATACCATTCTTGGAAATTGTCTTGTATTTATGATGAAGTCTAATTTTTTTGTCATAGTCCAGTCATATATCAGTCTTACTCTGTAGAATTAGAACAGCAACTCCTTAGTGGTTATTACAGCATGGATTTTATATGCTCTTAGGTAAACTTCTGAATTTTCTGAATTAAAGTAGAAATTGAACAATACCGATTCACCAAAAGTATTTTTAGATCTTTTACCAAATTTCTATAAGTGCCATAAGACCTGTGATTAAATCTAACCTGGAGAAGTGTTTTTCAAAATATTTTAAGAAAGACAGAGTGAATTTTATTGAAATTCAAATTTTGTAGGATGAAAGATTTATCACACACATGCTAAAATATTTTATATCATATACAGTTTTGTTGAATTGTTATATTTCGATAAGGCTAAAAAATTTTGTAGTTAGATTACAAGCATTCCCTTAAAGAAATTGCTTATAACAACTCATTGAAGTTTTTGTAAAAAAATATATGTGTTTAATTTACGGCATTTGGTGGTTGTATTTGATTTTAAAAAACATTTAATTAACTATTTTTTTATTCAAAATATATTGCTTTTTTTTCCTTTTTTTTTTGCTAAATAGATTTTTTAAGGAGGGAAGAAAAAAGAGTGAAAGATTTGATTCATGACTTCAGTTACAGTGGAACATCGTTTAACAAATTTCACTGTTTAATTTGTTACTTATTATGCAGAAATGCTTATTAAGTGTGTATGGGGGGGATATTCCTTAAAAAAAAAACTTAAATTATTTCATAATAATATTTATTATTTATAGAGCATGCTTTTTTACCAGAAAGTTTTCTGAAGACATTTGTCTTAGGCTATGCTTTAAAATGTGATGAAACTGAGGCACAACATTATTGTTTAATGAATCTCTTGCGTTAACAGCTACTGCTTTATAAGAATTCCCAAAATGCAAAGCAATAATTTCCCTTGCTTTCAACTTCTTGCGTGTTTTACTGGAAAATTGTTACTCTGTTGTGTCTATTATTTCTTCCTTGCCTGACCAAATATTCTTAGCAACTGTTTAATTAACACGGAATACAGCTTCATAAATTACTCAGTAATTTTGGCTATGTTCTTCCACCGAGCTCATCAGTATCATTGGTAATCATATCTAGTTTTATAATCTTAGCTAGAGACAAAATCTGATGAATTCATTGGACCAATCATTAAGGCTGTTCAGACACTTGGTCAAACACCTTAAAGTCATATTCAACAACAACAACAACCAAAAAAAAAAAAAAAAAAAAAACTGGGCTAAAACTTTTTAAAAAGCTTTATGCAAAATAAATAAATGAATAAACATTGGTTGATACAGACCAATCCAGCTTTTGTTGCCACAGTATGTCCTTGCTATAATCTTTGTTCATAGAAACATCACTCATTAAACCCATCACTTTTATGTTTTGGTTTTGCATTACATGAATAACTCCTTATGAAAAGTTTGATTTATATTTTGTAATAGTTAATACCTAATTATAAATTATATGACAAACTAAGCTTTTATTTTACTAGATCAATGATAGATGTATATACATATGTATCTTTCTTTTAATTTTGCAATATTGAAATAACAAAGAAGTATATGCAATATTATTGCCTATGTGTTAACTTTGAAGCAAATGTTTTCACTTTTGAGTTTTGTTAGATAGATCAATGTTATTCATAACTTTTTTTCATTAACATTAAAAATTATGATTTTTTGTTGTAAATTTGTAAATAAAAAATTATCTATCTTCAGTATAAAACAAACTTATCCACCTTTTCTTATTTTCTATTTATATTATTATTATTACCATTTTTTTTTACTGTTTCTATTAAAATTTTTCTAGAGCTGTGACTCAAAAAGAAGTTAATACCATTTCTCGTCCTCGTGATACTGGAGCTGGGTTTTTTGCTGAAGATGATGAATCAGATTTAAATCCTGAAAACAGACCTATTGTATCTACTCCTGCACCATTATTTTCATCTGACAGACCTATTTGTCTTGAATGCAATGAAGAATTTAATGACTCTTACCTTCAAACACACTTTGATCACCATGTGTGTGACAGTTGCAGGTAAGGGATGCTTAATAATGTAGAGAAAATGTAAAAATAAGGAACTGTTAATCAGTGGGGAAAATAATTTATGAAATTTATAACTTTGAAATGTTGAAGGATGAAATGATAATAAGTTTGATGGGTTGTGTTTGGAAAATATATGGAATTTTTAATATTAATTGTTCCGTTAATTCTTCAGCATAGTTGATGAAATACAAACAATCATGATATTCTATACAACTGTTTTCTATATTCATATTTAAAATTAATATACCTTTTGGGGTTTAAATGTCCAATAAATAACAAATTATTTATAAAAAATCATAAACTATTTTTTATTTAAATCTGTTTATTATTATTATTATTAACTTTGTTTCTGCAATTTCAAGATTTGTTTTCACTTTAAATTCCATCTGGTTTTGGTAGAAATTCATAGCTGTTACATTTATGTTTTCTTTTAAAAAATGCTGATTATGTTATTTGAACATTAATGTGAGGAACCAAAACTCTTATATGGGATATAAATGCTGGATTATAATTATTATTCACATAATTTGTGCATTTGCTTCAAAATAGTCTCCATTGATGAAAAATTCATAATCAAATTATAATAAATCTTGTATAGTTTTATAAATAAAAAGTAATTAATTTTATCAAACTTAACAATTAAATAAAATCTAAGACTTAAATTTTTTAATTAATTTATTGTATATTTATTATGAACAATTAGATATATAAGCTAATTATTATATTTTCAGTAGTCATATTTTTCCTTGTTTTTAATGTTGTTACTGATATCTTTACAATTGTTTCATAACAATGCAAATATTATACATAACATCACTTCTTATGTAAATAAGTTGTTTAATATCAGAATATATTTTCCAATTTTTAAAATGTTTCACAAAAGGTTTTTTTCATCTTTCCTCCCCCCTAAACATTTAAACAATCAATTATTCTTTTTTTATCTCTTAATTTTTATTTTTCAAAAATTGAATTTTCAATACTTGTGTATAAACTTTATCTATTGATATTATTAATAATAATAAATGTTAAAGAAACCAAAAATGTAATTTTAGTGAAAGCTAAAATTTTACTATATGTCATGCCGCATTCAAATGATGGACAGTTAAAACTGAAGTTTGCCATACTGTAATTCCATACTTTCAATAATAAAATGTTTTATTCTCTTAAGGGATAATGATGGTGAGCATGCTCTCATCAGTAAAACAGATGCTAAGAAGGAATACTTGTTGCAAGATTGTGATTTAGATAAACGTGAACCTCCTCTAAAATTTATTTTGAGAAAAAATCCTCACAACATGCATGGAAGTATGAAGTTATATCTTCGATTACAGGTATTTATATTAATAAGCTTCAAATGGAGTATCTATAAGCTTTATATAATTCGTAATATTTCAAATTTAAAGCATGGAAAGGCTATATTACATGCATAATATCATATGTGTTGCTTTTCATTTTATTGCTGTAGGAAAAAAATGATTGAAAATAAACAATATGTTGTGTAGGATTAATTTCATGATCATTTAATTAAATGGAATCAAATCTCCACATCCTTCTTCATACTGTTAGCTGTAACATACTTTCTCATACTTATGGAAAAGCAATAATTGTTACTAATTAATGCTCTTGCAAAGTATTTTAGTTGTCTAGAAGTAGGGCATGAAGAATATTCTTGTTTTTATTTTCCCTGCATTTATTTATTTCCTAGGTAAATTGTATACACCTTAATGAGCAAATATATATATATCAATAAGTCATTAGTTGTATTGCCTTCTAACAAAGGCAAAATTATATTTGAAAATGTATATGTCAATAACTTTTCAATTGCCCAGTAATATATCTAAAAGATTTGAATGTAGGCCTATCAACAAGCATAAGTGTATGCACTATGCTATGTAACTTAATTGATATAGGCTTTCGCAACTGCAAATTGTCTCGTGTACTATTGATGACTCAGTAAAATATTTCTGCGTTAGACTTTCGAAGTTTATAATAAATGGAGCCACATGGTTCACAAGACACAACGTTTAATCAAGACTACACAAATTACACTGAGAGAACTACACAAATATTCTTCCTCGGAGAGGGTTACAGTAGCGCCACCTCGTGGGCGATATCAATTATCATATCGATATTTAACACTCCCCCCCCCCAAATTAATCTTGGACCTCTAAATTATATAATCTTTCTACTGGCCTTCTTAAAGTACCATTAGAAACCTTGATTTCACAAGATCTAATTTTGCCATCTCTTCCTGGAAACAAAGTTATAATTTTACCCAACTTCCAGTTGCATCTTTTAGCATTATCCTCTCTAATGAGAACTATGTCATTAAGTTTAAATTGGGAGGAATTCCTAGGTATTTTAGAAAACATAGCAGATCTTAGTTCTAAAATATACTCTTTATAAAACCTTTTCCAGCAATGATCTAACAACAATAATCTATATTTCCATCTTTTCATTAGATCACATTTTGAAGATTTAGGTATAGCATTTGGTGATGGCAAAACAGTTAACTTTGACCCAGTTAAAAAATGAGATGGTGATAGAGGATTTGGCTCATTTACATTACAATACAAATATGTAATTGGGCGTGAATTAATCACTGCCTCAACTTCAACTAACACAGTATACAGTTCTTCATAAGTTAATGATGATTTACCTAATATACGTTTTAAACAAGTTTTTACAGATCTTACTAAACGTTCCCAGAATCCTCCCCACCAGGGAGCACCTTCGATAATGAATTTCCAAGTAATACCATTATTCACAATAAATCTAGATACATTTTTATCATTACACAATTGATACAAATATTTCAATTCTTTATCAGCTCGTTTAAATGTTTTTGCATTATCAGAATATATTATACTACATACACCACGACGTGAAATAAATCTCCTAAATGCTTGAATGAAACATTCTGCACTTAAATTTGATACCAATTCCAAATGTATTGCTCGAGTAACGGCACAAGTAAACAAAGCAATATACACTTTAGAGCCATCTTTTAAAATTAATGGTCCCGCGAAATCAATTCCACTTACCTCAAATGGTTGCGACTTCTCAATTCGATCAGGAGGAAGGGGAGCTGAAATTTCTTGACCCGGATTAGCATTAAATTTTTTACAAAATCTACAACTATGTAAGATTGATTTTATGAAACGTCTAGCTCTTAATATCCAAAATTTGGCTCTTGTTTGAATTAAAGTTTCATTAATACCACTATGAAGAACTTTTTCATGATTATTTAAAACAATAAGACGAGAAAAATAATCATTAGGTAATATAATAGGATTCACTTCATCTACATCTAAAGAAGATTTAACTAATCTACTCTTTACTCTTAATAAACCCTTAACATCTAATTTAGGATTAAGATCATACAATTTAGAATCCTTATCTATACATTTTTTACATTTGATACAATTAATTTCATTTGAAAAACACTGCAACTGTGACAATTTTATCCAATAATCCATAGCACTGGACATTTCTTCAGTTGTTAAATGTCCAACTGTTTTTTGTTGTATCTTTAAGTTTTTCAGAAATCTAAACACTTATGCAGTTACTCGTAATAATTTCAGTAAATTGCTAAAATTTTTAATGTCAAGTATTGGTTCCACAATATCAGCATTCGTAGTTAATAAAATAGCACGTTCTTCAGAAGAGGCACTTAAGGGATCAGGATCACTGTCGTCATTAGAAGACACACAAGTCATATCTTGTTGAGTTAGCCATGGCGACCATGCCACCAAACTTGATCACTCATCAAATTTTTAACACTGAGACCTCTTGTGATTTTATCTGCAGGATTCTCGGAGCCAGGGCAATGCTTCCACACTTCAGGGGGTGTTTTTTCTTGGATTTCTGTCACTCGATTCTGTACGAAGGTCTTCCATCGACGAGGATTATTTTTAATCCAATGAAGCACAATTTTTGAGTCTGTCCACATACAGACGGAAGCGTCTGCAAAATGTTCTCGAACTGAAGCAATTAATCGGGCTCCTAATAATGCAGCCATTAGTTCAAGTCTCGGTAAAGACAACTTTTTAAGTGGAGCAACTCTGCTTTTGGAGATAACAAATACAGTTTTAGTCTCATTCTGGTATGGAAACTTGAGATACACAACCCCATAGGCAGTCTGTGAACTGTCGGTGAAACAATGCAGTTCCCAATTGTGAGAGGTGTCAGCACCAGTGCAGGAATACCAGCGAAGTATTTGAACTTCTGGTAATTCCTTCAATTGTTCATTCCATTTTATCCATTTGGATAGTAATTCTGCTGGAATAGGTTTATCCCAGTCAATACCAGTAAGCCATAAATTTTGGAAAAGCACCTTTGATTGAATCACGTAGGGAGAAAGAAATCCTAGAGGGTCGAAAATTCTCGAGACAGCTTTCAAAACAGAACGCTTGGTTTGTTCATTTTCTTGTATAAATTCAATTATGTCTTCTGCATTAAATGAGAAAACATCCTTACGAGTGTTCCATTCGAGTCCCAATACCTTTGCAGGCGAGTCACACAAAGGCACTGATTCTCCTTGGTTTTGTGTCTCGTATTCCTTTCGTAGTTCAGGTGAATTTGAGTTCCACTTCGTTAAGTTCATTGAAGCCTTTTTCATGATAGTATTAGCATTGTGATAGACTTCAATAGCTTCCGTTTCAGTATCTGTTCCACAAATGAAGTCATCAACATACATGTAGTTATTGAGAAGTTCTACAGTTTTCGGATATTCACTTTCAAATTTCTTTAAATGATGTTTGATACAAGCACCGAGATGAAAGGGGCTGGATTTAGCTCCGAACATCACACGGCACATCCTGTAAATCTGAATCTTTGGATTTGATAAATTTGAATCATCGTGCATCCATAGAAATCGCATGGCATCCTGATCTTCACAATTAATTGATATTTGAAGAAATGCCTTTTGAATATCCGCAATAAAAGTAATTCGATGCATTCTAAATTTCAGCAAAACTTTCAAAGGCTCAGGAATAAGATTTGGACCTTGAAGTAAACAATCATTTAACGATTTCTGATTTTTCTCTTTTGAAGATGCATCATAAACCACTCGCAATTTTGTAGAAGCGTGATTTTTTCTAAGCACTGCTCGATGAGGAATGTAATAGGTTCTTTCACTTTCAGTTGCATTGAGATCTACCTTTTCAACAATACCATCTTTGATTTGATCTCGTATAACTTGTCTATATTCGTCGAAAAAATTTAAGTTAGAGCGAAATTGCTTCAATAGATTAAAGAATCTTTTTTCAGCGTTTACATAATTGTCATGTAATGTGACATTTTCATTAATCCAAGGCAATCTAACTTCGTAACGGCTATTTTTTTTTCTCTATCGATTTTTCAAACAATCCTAAAGCCTTTTCATCTTCTAATCGTTCATCGGGGCAATCAACACCCAAAGATTCAACATTCCAAAACGATTCTAATGTTTTCGACAGTTTCTCCTCAAGCAATAAATTAGTGCAAATGGTATCCGCTGAGTTCAACTTCGAAACAGAAAAGCGACCTCGAATACACCAGCCAAATATCGTATTCAAAGCAACAGCCTGGTCGTTAATTCTCTTTATTTCTTCTTTCGCTATCTTCCATAAACAATCTGCCCCTATTAGAACCGAAATGGATTCTTGATCTGCACTGGGATGAGTCATAAGTGGTATTCCTAACTTGAATAGGTCAGATTTTATGCTTGGATCAAGTGGTTTAAGTTCTGCAGTTGTAATAATTGGAGTTTCGATCACATCAAGAGTGATAAATTCCTCTGGCTGGTTTATGTTTCGTAAAGTTAGTTCCACTTTCCGTCGGCGCCAATGTTTACTTTCATTTTCTCCAAACGTATGAATGTTTAGACTAGAATAGCCTTTCGATCGGAGTCCTAATTTTTTAGAAATGTCTTCTCTAATGAATGATACTTGACTTCCTCCATCTAGAAGGCATCTTAAAACGCAATTATTTCTTTTACCTTCAGCAACGGCATAGACAGTTTGAAGTATGACGTCAGACATTAGGGTTGTGGCAGAGGAATGAGAAATGGCGGCGGATTCTTCTTTTTCGGGAATGCGGGATGGAATAAGAGCATTCTGATTTAAACATACAGATTCGTGGTGTGGTTTTTCACATTTTTTGCAATATAAATGCTTCTTAAGACAGAAAGCTCCTAAATGTCGGGAACCAAAGCACAAAAAACATTTCCCGTTTCTTCTCAAAAATTCACGTTTTTTCTGTGCATCTAATTCTTCACATTTGAATTTTCCATGGTCGCTTTTGTTACAAAATGTGCATTTATTATTCAGCGTTGATAATGCAGATGCACTCGCCATTTTCGGTTTAAATTCAGAATTATTCCATGAATTCCCGCCTTTTCTTACATCTTGTCGTTGAAAGGGTTTTGAATAGTTCATAAGATTTGCAGCTTCACGGCAATTAATTTCTTTCCTCAAAAATTCCATCAGTTCTTTGATATCAAACTGCGATTGTTCTTTACGATTTCGATTGAATTCAAAATTCAATTCTTCTGGTATTTTCTGCATAATTATGGGACAAAGTAAATTTCCATAGCTCCCGGAAGTAACATTTAATGATTCTAGACTTCGGATTTCAATTTCGCATTCATCAAAAAGTTTCCGCAATGTTTTAACGTTTGATATATTTCTAACATGTTCAATACATAATAATTTGTTCGTATGCGAACTAATGACAATATCTTGTCTTCCGAAGCGATCCTTAAGTATTTCAATCGAAGAATCGTAATTTTGATCACTAATATCAAATCCAGATATAGCAGATAATGCGCTACCATTAAGCAAAGATTTTAAATACGCAAATTTTCGGTTTTGCTTAAACTTTCATTATTATGAATAGCACATTCATACTGATTCCAAAAATCAAGCCACTTACTTGAATCTCCGTAAAAAGTGCTCATTTGGAGGCGCGGCGTTTTCATCGCTTTCGTTTCAGGAACAGTTCGATTAATCGAAGTTTCGTTTTGAGTAACGACTGCGTCACGATTTCCGGAGTGCTGATTTATATACCTTTGCAATCTTCCACTCCAAAGAATTGCTTGTTCCTGATATTCCTGACTTTTAACTACTTCTTCCAATTTATCCATGGGCGTATTGGTTTCAATTTATGAGTCCAAGAGTTTCAGTTCCATCATTTTTGCATCCAACTGACCACTGCAATCTCGCAAGATTTCAAGTTTCTCCTCGACAGTAATATCCGTTTCTAAATAATTGACTTCAATCTCTTTTATTAATTTTGGAGTCAACTGTCTTATTACTGCGCGTTTCTTTTTGTACTTTTCTAACTCCATTTTCAAATTAATTTTTTTTATAAGTCTATTTCTTTTCTGAATAATCTAAAGAGTTCCAGATGATTCCCGGGTTTCGGCACCATAAAATATTTCTGCGTTAGACTTTCGAAGTTTATAATAAATGGAGCCACATGGTTCACAAGACACAACGTTTAATCAAGACTACACAAATTACACTGAGAGAACTACACAAATATTCTTCCTCGGAGAGGGTTACAGTAGCGCCACCTCGTGGGCGATATCAATTATCATATCGATATTTAACACTCAGCAACACAAAGTTCTGAACCTTAACTGCGCTTGCCAGAGCCGCCAATGTACTCTTAATGATCAGGAAAATGTTGTCTGGTCTAAGGAGTCATGTTTCCAAGTGTATCAGGTGGATGGCTGTGTACAGGTGTGGAGAAAATTCAATGAAACCATGGATCCACCATGCCTCCAAGGAACTGTTCAACCTGTTGGAGGCTGTGTGAGGGTAAGGGGCTTGTGCAGTTGGTATGAAATGGGACCGTTCATATGTGTAGACTTAACCATGACAGATCAATGGCCCTCTATATTCACTCATGTTCTGTGTGCATTCTGATCGACATAGGTGATTCCAACAATATAATGTGCCACCTCACAGGTCTACAATAGCTACTGATTGACTTGAGGGGTACTCATCAGAATTTCTTTTCCTGTCTTGGCGTCCTAATTCTCCAGAAATTATCTACCATATTTGGAACGTTTTACAGTCTTCTATCCTTAAGATACTTCCACCACCTTTCATTCCCGTGCCTTTGTGGACTGCCCTGCATAAATCATGGTGTGAATTGTCTACTGAATATCTCCATAAATTAGTTGAATCCATGCCACACTGTGCTGCGGCATTCTCTGTGTTTATGGGGACTCTACATAATATTAGTTAGATGTACCAATTTTTTTTCACTTCAGTGTACAACTTCCTTTATATTCATCCAATTTGAATAATTTTTCAAAGCTTTCTTCAGTTTGTTAAACATTATTTTATTTGCCTTCTGCTGGTTGAAGGCAATCAGATATGAATAAAAGAGTGTTGCTCTTGTAAAGTCTTGCAAGTTGTCTCTCTTATATTCTCAAAATGAAAGCAGTTTATTATGATGATTCTTTTTCTGCTTTCTGATTCTTATTTCATTCTAGTTCTCAATTGTTTTAAATTGATTAGAAATTTAATGGCAGGGTGTCTTGGTATAGTAAATAAAATATAATGGTTGACTTTTTTTCTTTTTTTCCCCCGCTTCCTTTGCCAGTCAGCTAGTCAGTCTTGAATGTCTTATAAAAACCAAGTCCCGTATGATTTTTTTTTTGAAAAATAAATTGAAACATGAAATTAATATATATATATATATATATATATATATATATATAAAAGGAGTGTTTCAAAATTTTTGCAAGATTTTAAGTGACAAGAGCTGAGTGTTGAAAGATTTTAAGTTTGCTCATCATAACTTCTGAATGAATGACTACAATAATACTTTTTCTGCATCTAAAAAGTTTTTTAAAAAACCTTAGTTTATAATGAATTCAATTTCATTATCATACAATTTTTGTTTGATTTTCAATCAATTTTTCAAAGTTAATTTCAGTGTAACTTTTAGCAATTCCATCTTCTTTTCTTTTTCTTTTTTTTTTCTTTTTTACAACTTGTATATACATTTGTGTGTGTTTTTTTTCTTGCACACAAATGAGACAAATCAACATTAGTGAAGCAGTGAGAACTGTTAGATAAATGGTACATGAGATTGAAATTGTTAACTAGTTTTTCACAAGCATTGTTCATATGTTAGTATCTCAAAACATTTTGACTATTTATTTATTAAAAGATTTAAAACTGTTAATTATATATTATTATTGACTCATTATTTTTCAGTGTAGAATAAATAAAATTTCACTGTTTATATTATTGTTATAAAGGTGTTAAAATAATTTAGTTTTCATTTCTAATAAAGTTTTATTATTATTTATTTTATTTTAGGTAGAAAATAGATCTTTAGAAGTGCATGGCTCTGAAGAAGCCATTGAAGAAAAAAGAGAACAAAGAGAAGAAGCTCAATTAAAAAGAAAGAAAAAAGCTTTTGATAAGAAAGTGAAAGGTAATCATCATTTTATATTTCTGTCTTCTTGCTTAGCTGTTTACATATTGCTTATTTGTTATTATTGTTAGTTGCTTATGTATTGCTTAGTTTTTCAGAAAAATAAATGAGATTTCTTAAATAATTTATATGTTATTTAAAATTATGTATTTTAATTTTATAATTTTTAGATTGAAGAAATTAGCATCTTGTAATTAGTTTATTAATGTCACTTATACAAATGTGAATCTGTGTTTCATTAAGCCCTTTTCTTTGTTTTGTACTGCCTTCTTTCCATGCTTTATACAACCTTTGCTAGAGATACATAACTTCCATCTACCTTTTTATTTCCTTTGACTTTTTGATGCTTGCATAATGATATTCTTGTTTGGTAATGCATGTTATTTCTATAAGCTTATAATAAAGAAATTATAAAATGTGGACTGTATTCACAGGCATTTGTTTTCACAATTTGATGTATGATCATAATTTATTTTTGTCCAATTGCACTCACTTTCTTAACTGTGTTAACCTGAATATTGTCTATTAAACAATCCAATGCTTTGTATTTAAACAATTTTCGATATCAAGAAAATTGCTTAAGTTTTTTAAAAAAATCAAAATTTTGTGATATCATAAATAAAAATAATTATAGGAAAATATTTGTGTACAAGTTATTCCATTGAATTCTTCACAGAAGTCAATTATAGTTGTGATTTTCTGTGTACTATTTTTTCCTGGAATAATTTATCTTATCTTAGCAAAAAGATTTCTGTCGTTTTGCATGCCGGTAAACATGGTTATTTAAAAATGGAATAACTTAGTTTAATGAAATTTAGTTCATAGTTTTAATACCTCTAGATTGACTGTTTGTCTGCCTGTCTGTTCAAGTACAAATGGACTCTAAATAATCAGAAGGTACTGAGCACAATGTAATGTAATTAATTTGTATAAAATTTTGAATCAAATACCTCAAAAGATTGATCATTTGTCAGTCTCTATTTTTGCATCCATATATGCATAACAAAATAACTCTGTGATTTAAATAAATAAAATTTTATATGTTACCTACTTTTGACTACAGTTGTAGTTTTTTCAATCTATCTGAAAGATGGTGTGCAGAATTTATTTATTTATTTATTTTGCTTGTATTTTATCTGCAGTCAGGGATTAATCTTATAAAAATTTCTGATTAAAAACTCTACGCTCATACCAAAGATTATTCTTTAATAACTATTGTTCGCAGTGCCAATACCAATTTTCTTTATTGCATTATAGGATATACAACTTCCGTTTATGAGAATCTGAAAATAAAATAATTTGCTCTTGTAATATTAAGGCATTTAACAAGTATCTAAAATTTTATATTATTAGAACATAGAAAATAACTTTAGTTAATGAATTCGCAAGAAAGTTCCAGAGTTTGTCTGGTTTATATTTTGAAAATTTTGTGTACGTCTCCAGTTTCATATTGATTCTGTACTTGCAGATAATCTGATTAGAATGTACTAAAATTTCTTAAGGCATTGATTAAAAATGAATTCAGACGTTTTTGTGTTTTTTGAGCATTGGAGTGATTTTAAATAGAATTGTCACATGGTAGTGTAAAGGATTAAATTATTGTCCAATAATTATTATCCATCCCTAGTTCGGAACTAAGACAAAATATATATATATCATTCTCAATGCAAAGTTTCACAAATATTAATAGAATATTAGTAACCAAATTAGGGTTATAAATATATATATAATAAATTCCATGTAGTTGAAGCAATTAAAATTTAATTCAATTTTACCTCTCAAAATAGTACTGTAGATTCAATTACATTTTATTCTTAATCAAATCTCCCTGCTACGCTGGTATTTATACATTTCTTTTAAAATCCAAGTACTTCATTGTGGTTTAAAACAGTAAAATGATATGGAAACCTTTATTGGTTCTTTCTAAAAATCAATAAATACTAGGTTTGTGTCTGATTGTCATTAATTATTTTCTATTTATTGAAATTTAATAATTGTTATCTCAAGAATCACTTTAATTTTTTTAAAAAATATATAGCCTATTATTAAAAGTTTTCAATGCAAATAAAATTATTTTCGATTGGTTTAAAATGGATTGTAATTTAAATTACAAAAAAAGATTTTTGAAATTTAAAGTTAGTGGCATTCAAATCCAATTGATAAAGACATTTATGAAATTCGGTAATAGTATTTGATTATTTTATCATTAATAAATTAAAGCATATTATTAAATAATTACACATTGTCTCCACTAAATGGTTTAAATTTAATTCTCTTATACACTTATTCATTTTCCATTAAAAAATGAATATGTAAATTAATTGAGCAGTATACATAAAAAGCAATAAAATTAAAAGTAATTTTTATGAAACTATCCTATTAAGAAACTATTGATTATTACTAATTTGGATTAATCTTGTAACTGTTTCTTAACATCTGATATAAAACTCATCTTTATATTCAGTACTAGATTAATTTAAATTTCCATATTGTTACATATTTTTAAAATTAATGTTACTTACATATTGTAAATATCATTATTTATATTGCTAACCTTAAAACTGTTTATTTAAATTAATTGGTATTAAGGCTATTGAGTGATGAAATGGAGAGGGATTGTTGAAGATATCCTAATTGAATTGATCATGCACTATATCTCTGAGAAGCAAGGTTGACAGAAAGTTTACTGGGGTAATTTTGACTTGATTGCCTATCCGGTAACTCATTAATTCCGAGTGTTTTAATTATGGAATAGTTATATTTTAACACTGTAATTAAAATTGATGTATTCTATTTAAACATTTTTTGCCGCATATTTTAAAACATTCCTTGACAATTTTCAGCTAACATATGCTCCTTATTATTCTGATTTTGAGGTCAAAGTGTCAACTTTTTGATTTGTTTATGAATAGGATTGAATATCATATGTTATTCTGGGAAAGAAGTTTATAATACAAAAAAAGAAATGATCAGTTATAAAGACAATGGTTTATAAAAAATTGTCATCTGTGATTATTGGCTTTTAATTGGAGTTTAATTTAATTCTATATTCAAAATGTTTTTTTTTAGTAATATTATTCTGAATTACCTCTGTATATGGTCTATACATCAAATATCTAGATTTATATATAATTTGTGATGAAATTATTCTTTGAAAGTCTGGATACAAGGCAATATTTATGAAACATAAATAGCTTAAAGAAAAGAAAAAAAAATGTGTATAAATTCATTTTATTTTTTTAATTCTGAATTACCACCATTTGCTTTTAGGTGTATTTAAAAAAAAAATCTGTTAAAGGGCTAGAAAAAGAAACTCAATTAGTATTTTAAAAATATTTTGATTGGTTTAATCTATCAATATATTTCATGTGACTACCTATAGTTTAAAAGTTTGACTTCGTGTAATTAAAAGTTATGGTTCAAAATAAAAATGTTTTCACTTCAAATTTGCTAAAACAGATTTAATTTTTATTTCTTTAAATATTACTTTTATTTATTTTTGGCTAATGCTTGAAATTCAATATGTAGGCTTTATATTACTGTTTTTAATATATTGTTTTTTTAATTTCAATTATTTTATAATAATTTCAAAAAAAATAGAACTTATATTTTTCTGTTTTCTCGAAGTCTTTAGAATTTTAAAGATAGTTCATAAAAATTCATTAAAATCTAATCTTTAAAGTAAGTTAAGTATAAACAGAAAAAAGTTGAATCATTTCTCCTTTCCATCTTTATCATGTTGAATCATTTCTTTGGTTATTATGCTCACTGGATGCATAATAACCAATTTTAACAATCTGCATGATAATCTGTCAGCTAAATGCATATTCTATGTGAAAATTAATTTTTTGTGCATATATCTTCTGGAGATTAACTGATGTTTCTATATTTTCCCTGTATAGTTTTATATCTGTGTGTAATTTGACATTATTTGTTTTGTTGTTTCTGGAAATGTAATGTTCTTTTATCATTATTTATTTGTAAATTTTTATTCTTTTTAGCTTTACGGATGGAAGTACGCAGTAGTTTATACAGGAAAAAAGATGTTTCACATACACATGCATATGGTGCTGAAGTTTATAATGAAGAGGATGATGTTTATACTAAAACATGTACAACATGTGGACATCTGGTTGAATTTGAGAAGATGTAATTCTGTTGGTTCTGAAAAAGGATTTCAGTTAAATAATCTTTTTTCTATAATGTATAATATTTTATATTTTTGTTTTGCATTTCTTCATTGTAAATACTCTATGATTCTACTAGAATTGTTTTATTGTAAATAAACTTTTTCTAAATATTAAAAATGTTTTATTGTAAATAAACTTTTTTTTTTCTAAATATTGAGTATGACTTGTTATTGAATCTGTTGTTTAAAAAGATTGTAAAACCTTATAAACCAGCAACCTCTGGTATTACTAACACGACTGGTTTTGATGTTGCCTTTATGATAATCAAATTGGATATTTAAGTAAGAAAAAAAAAGGGCTGTTTTGAAAAACTGGCATAGTTAAAAGATTTTTTTAAATATTCAGGTATTTTGAAATATATATATAATTACTGTTTAACTGTTGAATATTTTGAGATTAAATTTAAATCATACCTTTATTATTAGGATTGAATGATACAGTGTCAACTTGATTCTTTGTATCATATACACAAACATGTCAGATACGAAATTCTTAGATTAAAAACTTCAGTTACTGAATATAATTTTTTTGGTTGGATTAATATCCTCTGAACCTTAATTGTTTTCAACATAATTATATTATATTAAATACATACTAAATATTCATTCTGTGCACCTAGATTAAAATTCTGAAGAGTCAATGCAATTAGAATGTGATATATTTTATTTTTTAAATTATATATATTATCCCAGCTATTATTGCCCTTTATCACCAATATTCTCATTACTGCAAATGAAAATTCAAATAAATTTAATTGTTGCTTTCAATATTTTATCCTGATTTTTTTTATGTTCCCGATTAAAATACGATGATTTGGGTTATTCTTCCAAGTCAAATAATTTGTTTTTAAAAAATAAAGAAAATTTTTGATTTATTTACAATCAAAATTTAAATTTCAAAATCAAGCAATGAAAAAAATATTGAGAGTGAATTGGTTTTTAAGCAATGTTATTCTTTCCAGTGATATAATTTAATGTTTAAAAATACTGAAGGAAAATGTATAGAACAGTGTAAGGATTGTATAAGTCTCCAAAACAAACGGAATATATCAAAATGGGAAATTTAAAAATATTTTGTGAAAGATGCCATTAAGCAAAAATTGCAAAAAATATTTAATTATAATTTTTAGCTATCTATTAATCCTGGTGAACAATCTAGTCACCATCACTAAACGGACAGTAATCATTTTTAATAAATACAGTAATTATAGTTATACTTTTAATAATTGGTAATTTTAATTTTATTGTTAAATTAGTAATTTTGATAAACACATTCTTAATACAACAATTATACAAGAAAAATTTGAAAAATAGCAAAATAAACATAATCTTAAAAGAAATAAGAAACTTTTAATATGAAAATCATTGAAAAATGTGAACTCGGTATTTTGAAGAATCTCTACATTTTGGACCTTCTTAGGTCCAAAAGAAAAAATTTTGGAATTATACCTCTCCATCTGCAAACATGGTAACTCAAAAACGTTTTGAACTAAGTAGGTGAAATTTGGTACACTGTGTTAAAAAAAAGAAAAAGAAAAGCATTAGATTTTTTTAAAAAAAAATTATGATAATTATTTTACAGGTCATTAAAAAAATATTAGAATCATTACCATGATATTCAAAAATAAAATATAAATGAGGGGAGGGAAAGGATTTCTTTCGTTTGAAACAGTGTAAAAAAATAGAAGGACAGTTCTAAAAAGAACAAAATATAAGCGATAAGGAATACTCTTTCCATCAACTCTTATGACTTCGTATATTCTGTTTGGATGTAAGTCATACAAAGATTGGATTTCTGTTGACAAAAATTATCCTATGAGGTATTTAAAACCATTCAACTCTCACAAAGCGATTCAAGCTGCTGTTCACTAGCGTTTACTCGACACACAAGCATTGACCAGATATTTTTTACGATATTTACGGGAATTTTAGACGGCCATTATAAAATCTGCACACTATTGAATTGATTGAAACTCCATTGGCGGTGTGGATTGAGGTTCCATCTTGTTGAAACATCCATTGTTCTCATTTTAATTCGGTACCATATGATATGAACTCAGAATCCAGAACATTAAAGGATTATACATGCTTCTATCTACCATTGAGAAAGACCAAACTTGTTCCTCCTCCATAACCAACTGCAAACGAGACTATCAAATTTCTTCCTCCCATTTGAATAATGTTCTGCATTCTTCAGATAATGCCGGTAGTATTTATAACCGTCTGAACCATTTCATCTGAAAATATCACAGATGTCCATTATGTGTGTTCCTTTTAGCCAAAGACAAACGATTATTAATGTGTATTTATTTCCACTTTGGATGACGCCTCCATCTTATGAAAACGAATCTTCTGGACCTTCGGATACAGTTGGGTACTGTTTACTTGGTCACATGAATAAATCCTGCTTGAATTTGCGTTTTTGAAACACTACCATTGTTCTTTTTAAATTCATGAGCACGTTTTCTTTTATCGCCAGTCCATTTTTTAAGCCTGTCAGTCTTATTTTTTATTCCATCTCTGTTTGGATTTTATTTAGGAACTATATAGAGTTGATGTGCAGTATACGAGCGATCTCTCTAATAACTTTATCTTCATTTTTATATGCAACTATATGACCTTTTTCAAGATAATTTAAGAATATACCTCTAGGCATTTTGAAATTAAAGCAGAAGTAAAACTTTTAACAAAATACATTTTCCTGAGCAAAAACGGTTTAAAAGAGATAATATACTTTGTCTTCTACTCATGTCCATTCCACCAAATAATAATGAAACAAAATGTTATAGGTATCTTTCCACTTATATATCCCCCTTTTTTTACGCACAGTAATTCTTATATTCGCGTCTTTCTAATTATGAATGATGGTGACTATTTCATTTTTACATGAAAACAAAGAAAACAGTACTAAATAAAACCTATACAAAAATCTATTAGCCAGAGTAAAAATATGAAAGAAAAATTACATAAAACAAAAGCCCTTCCACTTTTTTTTTAAGTAGTGCATATTATCTTTATATGAGATTTCTAGATTTATGCATAGTTTTTAATGAAATTATTCTTTGAAAATCTGGACACAAGGCGATATTTATGAAACGTAAAGAGCTAAAAGAAGAAAAAATCGTACATAAATGTAGCATCGATCTAATTTTGGATCAAATCCATTATGGGGTTGGCCGTTTATTAGTTTGCTTATTCGCATACATATAAAAGCGATAACTCAAAAACTCTACGGCTCAAAAACAAAATTTGTTCTGAAAATTCATTTCTAAAATTGCATTTTTGTAAGAAATTTTGGTTTCATTTTTGGTCTATAAAATCTCATTCAAAATGCTCGTTTGATTTTATAACATGTAATATAAGGTATTAAATTCTCATTTCCAGAATTTCAGAAATTAAAAATCTTAGAACTTATGGCATTTATGGCCTTGCGCAAGTTCCACTATTTTATGCGGATGTGAATTTATCAAAGAGTATATGAAAGAGTTTCAGTGGGATCTCTGCGGTTAGTTTTATTGAGTTTAGTTTAGTTCTATTAACATCCCGTTGTAAAGCAACATTAGGGCTATTTTGGGACGGACCTCGCAATTTTGAACTATGATCAGATGACGAGGAGGACACCCGAGCTGGCATCCCCTTTCCGCATCACACCACCCCAGCGAGAGGACGTTTCACCTGATTGATTTAACGTGGATCAGATTTCCTTACACGACGGTTTCTTCTGAGGAATCGGCTCTCGAATTTAAAACCTTACTGTTCACACACCATATCTTACCACCAGGCCACTTAGTTTGATTAAATGTATTTGCATAGGAAATTATAGAGTTAAATACTCCAATGAATAGATTATAGCACATCCATTACTGTCGTTTTCGTGCGTCACTCGTATTTCAAATTATCTTTCTTAAATGTATATGTTATAATTAAATCATGTTGTTGCTGTTACTAATGGCACTTGCCATGGACAAGCGCACTGATGGCTGTCAGTAATTTTGAGCCGAATGAGCGTTTCTTGCTTTTTGAAGTAGTGCCAAGAATACGACTTAGCTACATATTCCTCACATTCGCTTGCACAGTGTTAAAAACGATGTACTGAAATGTTCGTTATTTTATTTTTATTACGCACGTGCTATTAAGCATGAGTCATGTCGGATGTTGAGTGAGTAATGTGACCGGATGTATATATATATCATTTTTTTTTTGGATGAAAATGTAATAATGTTTTTCAGTGTATGATCCTTTTTGTTAAAGTAAAGTTGTTCAGTTTTTTTACGCTTCGAGTCGTTTATA
>JAOUZG010039538.1:703545-720678 GCA_026289955.1 Argiope argentata
AATGTAAGATTACTTTTGGATTCCGCATCACATAGGTCTTACATTTTAAAAAATGTTGCACGAGAGATGGGCTATACTTCTCTTCGACAAGAAAAACTAGTACATTCACTTTTTGGAGGTGTTTCCAGTAAACAGATTACACATGATTGCTACAAAATATGGTTAAGGGGTTTAGATGAAAAATTCGCTTGTAATTTTGATGCATTGGATCAAGACAAAATTTGTGAAGATGTTCAACCCGTTTGTAACGGATTTTGGGTAAGAGAACTGGAAGAAGATAATATTATTCTATCTGACGTAAATGATAGCAGCGGATCGATTGATATACTTATTGGAGCCGATATTATGGGAAAAATGTTAACTGGAAAAAGAAGAATGCTGAAGTCTGGTCTTGTAGCTGTTGAGACCCATTTAGGATGGACATTAATGGGAAAGGTACCCGTAGAAGAAACCCCAAAAGAAAGCTCAAATTTGGCGATGACTGTGACGTCCCTGTTTGTCAATGAGCTTGATATATCTAATTTATGGCGATTAGACTTGATTGGAATCGATGATCCTATTGAAAAGAAATCCAAGCAAGAAATTGGTCTTCAAACAAAAGAACATTTTTTAGAGACTGTGAAAATTAATTGTGATGGGCGGTATGAAGTTAGTTTACCTTGGGCTGATGACAAATCCCCGTTACCTGATAATTTACACTTAGCTCAGAGACGACTGGAATACACTACCTCGAGATTTAAGAATGAGAATTTGTATCTGAAATACGAAGAAATTTTTGCAAGTTGGCTTCAAGAGGGTATCATAGAAGAAGTTCCACTAACTGAAGTACATGGTTACGGAAGTTATCTGCCACATCGACCTGTGCTGAAACCGAGTAGTGCTACTACTCCAATTCGACCAGTTTTTGATGCGTCGGCACGACTCCCTAACCACCCGTCGCTTAATCAATGCTTGGAACGTGGACCAAATTTGATTGAATTGTTGCCTGACCTTCTGTTACGTTTTCGAGAATGAGAATTTGGGGTGATTGGAGACGTTAGAAGAGCTTTCTGTCAAATAAGCATCCGTGAAGAAGACAGGGATTTTCTTCGTTTTTTTTTGGTGGGAGAATGAAGAGAAAAATAAATTGAAGTATTTTCGACATACCAGAGTGGTTTTTGGTGTAACATGCAGCCCTTTCCTGTTAGCCTCAGTGACTGACTACCACATTAGAAGAAGTGAGGAATATGACGTTAAATTCAGGGAAAAGTTGGCTCGAAGTTTTTACGTTGATAATGTTGTCATCAATGTTGATAACAAAGAAGAACTGAAAAGATTTATACAAGAATCAACAACTCTTATGTCCAAAGGAAGATTTGAACTTCGAGAATGGGAGTATTCTGGTCAGTGCGAAACTAAGGAGAAAGTAGAAACACACGTTTTGGGTTTATTATGGAATAAAGACTCGGACACGTTAAAGATTGACATGAGTTGGATGAATGATGTAGACACTGAAAAGGTTACTAAACGTAACATATTATCTGTAGTTCACAAAATGTTTGATCCATTTGGTTTCATATTTCCAGTGATGCTCTGCCCGAAATTAATGCTGCAGAAAGCGTGGAAAAAGGGAATAAGCTGGGATGAAGACATAAAATGCGAGTTACGAAAAGAGTTTTTAATATGGTTTCATGAGCTGATATGTTTAAAAGATCTAGAAGTGCCTAGATACATTAAAATAACTAAAGAAAATCTCAGTAATTGTACTATACATGCGTTCGTTAATGGTAGTCAAGATGCGTATGCAGCTGTGGTATTTCTGAGGATTGAAAAAGAAGATGGAGCCGAAGTGTTTTTTCTGACTTCCAAATCTAGAGTTTCTTCGTTGAAAGGAACCACGATTCCAAGAATGGAACTTTTAGCTGCTGTTATTGGAACACGATTGACGAATTCTGTCATTAAAGCTCTACAATGGGAGAATATCAAGAGATATTATTGGAGTGATTCGACTACTGTGTTGGCGTGGATACAGAGAGACGATAACTGGTCGGTATTTGTACGCAATCGTGTAAACGAGATTCGAAAGCTAAGTGATCCCACGTCCTGGAGACATGTGCCTGGTGAAAAGAATCCGGCAGATTTGCCTTCCCGTGGTTCTAAAGCAAAACAATTCCTATCATCAAAATGGTGGCAAGGTCCTAAATGGATGAAAGATCCTTTTGAGTTCAAACATCTTACAGATCTAGTTAATAATTCTTACGATGAAGATGATATTGAAAAGGAGAAGTCGAAATCCTCATATACATTAACAAATAGTGAAATCTCCCAAAATAATAATTGGTACTACGTCAAGTTTTACAGATATGAAAGCATTGTAAGACTTATAGCATGGATTCTCCGATTTAAACACAATTGTGTGAGACCAAAAGAAAAAAGACACGGAGAAATAGTTGCTTCAGAATTCCAGGAAGCTGAAGAAAAGCTAATAAGCTTGATTCAAAAAGAGTGTTTTTCATCTGAGAATGATGATCGACTTAAAACTCTGCAAGCATTTAAAGATGAGAAAGGCGTCCTTCGATTAAAGACCAAAATTACCAACAGGAAAGATAATGATGGATTTTTGAAACCTGCTATACTACCTCCAAACCATGAAGTGGTTAAAAGATTGATAGTCTACACACATGAGAAAAATTGTCATGCAGGTGTACAGATACTTTTGAATATTTTAAGAGAAAAATATTGGATTTTACAGGGAAGAAGAACTGTGAAACAAGTCTTGACAAGTTGCATTACTTGTAAGAGGTTTAACTCAAGAAATATGGAAACGATTCCACCTCCACTTCCTGAAGACAGAGTAAAAGATGCAGCTGTTTTTCAGATTACCGGGATTGATATGGCTGGTCCACTCTTTCTCAAAGAAAATAAAAAGAGCTGGGTGTTAATATTTACTTGCGCCGTATATCGAGCAGTACATTTTGAACTTGTCACTTCCGCTACGACAGAAGCTTTCTTAATGGCATTTCGAAGGTTTGTTTTACGTAGAGGAAGATGCTCAACTGTTTATTGTGACAACGGTACAAATTTCGGAGGAGCAGCCAATGCTCTAAGGCTATTGGATTGGAAACAGGTTAAAAGACAAGGAGCTGTAAACGCTATCGAATGGAAGTTCAACCCGCCAACTGCTGCATGGTGGGGTGGTTGGTGGGAGCGCCTCATAAGAATTTTGAAAGATCTATTAAGAAGAGTGCTAGGAAAGGCTAGCTTGAGTTATGAAGAAATGTTAACTGTCCTAGCTGATTGTGAAAGCGTCATAAATTCAAGACCGCTAACTTACGTTGCTGAGAGCGAAGCTATAAAACCAATATCACCGTCGATGTTCTTGCAAGACATTCAGGAATATAAACTAATAGATATTGATGCTGTCGATAGTAAATCCCTTACAAAAAGAATAAAATATAGACAGCACTTAATTAAAGATCTAAGGGAGAGGTTTAGATCAGATTATTTAGGCACTCTTATACAACGAGTAGAGAAAACACAGTCCTGAATTAAAGTTTCAATCGGAGACATTGTTTGGGTAGGATCTGATAACAAAAAAAGCATTGACTGGCCATTGGGACGTATTTCAGAGCTGATTCCTGGGAGAGATGGAGAAGTTCGTCTTGTCAGAGTGCAGACGTCGACTCATGAGCTGCTTCGCCCTATACAAAGGATATACCCATTGGAGATCGTAACCTCAGATGGTCCTCAATATTTGAAGAGCATAGAATCAATGGATCATCCCGAGGAATTCGACCATCTCAATGGCACCACCATCCTCGAACACGCACCGAAATTTAGTAAGCGTAGAAGAAGACTGAAAGTTCCAGAGAGACTAAATTTGTAAATTGTATTTACAAGCTCAAAACAGTTTTGATTATGCTCCATAATCAAAAGGTGGGGGGATGTTAAAAACGATGTACTGAAATGTTCGTTATTTTATTTTTATTACGCAAGTGCTATTAAGCATGAGTCATGTCGGATGTTGAGTGAGTAATGTGACCGGATGTATATATATATCATTTTTTTGGATGAAAATGTAATAATGTTTTTCAGTGTATGATCCTTTTTGTTAAAGTAAAGTTGTTCAGTTTTTTTACGCTTCGAGTCGTTTATATTTTGCATTGAAAGTTTTGAGTTTTAACACACAGCCTCTTTTTAAATGGGGGGGGGTGCACATTTATACACCTTACAGATAGAACACGGAAGAGCAAACACGCCCTAACCAGGACTCAAACCCGGGACGCCCAGATCAGAAGGAAGACGCGCTACCTCTGTGCCTGGACGCCGATTAATTAAATCATAATAATCATTCGATGCCAAAATTATGCATGATCGAAAACCAAAAATATTCTTTGGATTCTCAATCGAATCAAGAAGATGCCGCATTTCCGAAATAAAAGATGTCTTCTAACTATATAGTAGGAAAAGACCAGTTAAGGAGTTAAAATATTAATAAGTCTTGACCAACACAATGAAACGATTACGAGAAAATCAATTCCTATAGAACTTAATATTATTAAATTAACAGGAGTGGTCTCCTCGAAACCTACTCGTTTATTCTCAAATAAAAGTACTTATGCCCTAAATAAATCGTATATCCTTAGCGAACAATAGCTGAGATAAAGCATATTAATGATTGGTCCTGGGCAATTAATCTCATATATGCGATTAATATAAAAAGAACCAGAGCACTGAATGAGTTTTTGAAGGCCATTTTATCCACCGATTGAAAACAAAATTTAGGACAGAACAACAAATGTAGGCGCAAAATCACATACCAGAATTCATACATTTTAATCATTACCTTTTTGAATAATCGTGTCTATATGCGTGTGAAAGTATAGACCGACGAATGGTCATGCTTCTTGACTAATGAGGCTACACATTTGATCTGCTTCTACATTTTAGATGATAAACTCGTATAATAGATTTTATTCATCTAGCTCCCTTCGTCTTATAGTTATCGTATTATCTTATATTCGGAGTGAGACAGATTTCATCTAAATGGATTTTTTTGGTGCTAAATCTGTCAGGAAGTTGACTATCTGTTCTTTTGCAAGCATTTAAACGTATTAACTCAAAAAAAAAAAAGATTATTAAAATATATGAATTTGCATGCGGTTTTGTGACTATAGTTGTAGCTCTGAATCAAAAAAGAAAAAAACTTTCTAAGTACATTTTCGGTTTCTTTGGTACATTTCAATTAATAATCAACCAGTGATTAATTGCCAAATATAGCGAGCTAATAGGTTGCTACGTAGCTATTTTTTGCCAATGACATGCGGTTTATAATACACAAATACATTTACAAAAGAATATGAAAGAAAGTTACAGGAAGACCCTATCGCTTTTTCATATTGTAATGACTTGATCCTATGCGATCGAATAAGCGGGTAGTGTTTAAACATAAATGTTTTATTAACAGCTTATATACTATAAAAACAACACAAACTCGTCCTCATCTAGGTTAATATGCTGGGAAATATTTACATCTGAGTTAACAGTTCGTCGACTAATACAAGAAAAACTAACAGGCTGTTAGCGTATCCGGCTTCTGCAGTGGTAGCTCAAGGGATTTACGGATACATCTTCGGTAGATCTTTGATCAGAAGCTCGAAACTTCTCTCGAAATAAGAATCTCCTGTAGACCTCGAGATCACGAGGTATCTCTCCAGCTCCCAGGTCATCCTCCTCCTTTCAAAACCTTCCATTTTATCCTCGGTCAAACTCCGCCTCTCATTTTCGCATAGGTGCACTGGAGATGACGATCACCCTATAATTCTTCAGAAATATCCCCAGTGGTCAGCAGTTGACCGTGGGAATATTTGCTAATCATCCACCCTCGTAGCTGACTCTCTACAATGAGGAAATATTTACCTGAAGGTTTTGACAAGATTTATTTCTTCAGGGAGTCGTAAAAGGCCCGTGCGGCTCATCATCTGGACTCAAGTCCAGATGGTCCCATTAAGGGGGAGACTTCCCTGCTTGCGGCAATCACAAAGGAAAAGGGTCACAAGGAAAAAAAATCATCCCACAGCTGGCCAGATATAATAATAGTCAAACATTTGTCTCTTAGATAGGGGGAGAATTTTTACAACTTCTTTGCAATATTAAAATATGCTTATTTAGTGTGCTATCATGCATATGAATTTGCAAGCAATACTCATTTCAGGTTTAGAAATTTGCACTTGTACTTCGCTAAGGGGAGGTTTGCAGGAAGATGAAAGGTTATTACACCCGATGACTCCGATAATAAACTGAGTTCCTCCTCTTGTTAAATAAATTAAAACAGAATAATTATTAAATATTTCCCCTCACTGCCCTTTTGACGAAATCAACAATCAAGGTGCAGAAGTGCTGATTTTTTCCGAATCCGGGAATAAACGGAATGTAATGGCCAAAAACCTCAAAAATCTTCCACAGATCTGTCAAGTAAGTATCTTTGTATCTATCTTAATCCACCGCGATGAAGATTAACCCATTCCAAAAAAAATCAACTTTATGGTTCTGCCTCGAAAACTCATCGAAGTTCCTAGAAAAATCCAACCAAGATCTAATATGTGGGTTTAATCACATTTGATTTGGTCCCCAGATCATGGAGAACTTTGTTTTTTCCTGTACAAGAAGCAGTTTTATAACACATGCCAATACATTAGTACTTAAATAATGATGTTCATGTTCTTACCCAGAGAATCGGACCTCTTTCTTCCTCCTATCCCTGCTTCTTGACACCTTCTTACAAGATTTTAATGGAGAAAATGACTCATATTGGTCTTTGAGGACATCATATAGTATTCCTTCCCCCCCTTTAAAATTGTAATTTTATGACGTATGCCCATACATTAGTACGTATGTAATGATGCTTAAGAACTTAACCAAAGAACAGGACCCATAAATTTCATCCTCCAATCCAAGTTTCTTCACCATGAGGACATAATGAAGGGTAGGAAATTTGTTTGAGTAAATAAAAATATAGTTCAAAATTTCGCCACCAGGGGCAGTTTTTCAAATGAATTACACATTTAGCATATTTTTGACAAATTTAATTACAACAAAATATATTCAACATGACGGCCATCATTTTCCGCTACCATCTGGAACAGTAAGCAAAATGTTCCATGTAACATGCCATTACCAGACTGTAGTGTGTTCTGTGAAATAGTAAGAACATGCTGGCTGTTGGATGTTGCTTTTTAAATCAAGTAAGTTTTTAGATTATCACATCTTATCAGATGTTTTAAATATTCCTAATGTCAAAAGTCCCATGGATTCAGGTCTGAAGACCAGGGAGGACACAGATCACGAAACAGACGGCTGATGACATACTCTTCAGTAGAATGATTATGGAGAACGTCCTTTACACAGCAGCTAATGTTTGACGACAATACGAAAATTTTGCTTTGGAGATATTTAAAACATCTGGTAAGTCGTGATAATCCAAAAACTTTACCTGATTTTAAAAGCAGCATCTCACAGCATGTTCTTACCATTTCCTAGAACACACTACGGGCATTTGTGGAACATGCTATTTTCCTATTCCAGATGGTAGCGGAAAATAATGGCCGTCATGTTGAATATGTTTTGTTGCAATTAAATTTGTCAAAAATGAGCTAAATGTGTAATTCATTTGAAAAACAGTTCCTGGTGGTGAAATTTTGACCTTTTTTTTATTCGCTCAAACAAAGTTCCATCCCGTCATTATATCCTATACAAAATTTCAAAGCTTTCTGAACAATAATTTCGTCTGTAGACAACTTTAAAGTAAGGTTGTTTAATTATGGACACCCTGTATATTTAAAATATAATAAAAGATTAAAAAATGAATAATCTATAGTGAAAAATAACAGGTGGCATACTGTTGTTTCAGATCAAACCTTGAAAGGATGTACAGTACCAATTCAAAGGAAGAAATAATGAATCTAAAAAATGAATTGAAATTGACAGTGAAGAGTCAAATCTCATTAAAATTACTTTTCCATGAATAATGATGATTGGACAGTCCCATCATTGGCCGAAACACCATATAAAGGAAAGGAGAGTAGCTCTCTTTCTTACTCCATTCGATTTCAATATTTTCGGTTAGCTTCTCGTTTTGTTGTGTTCCAGTCGCCAGCCATATGACATTGGCGAATTTTGAAATTTTTGATTACGAGTTGGCGCCCCTATATATTAGAATGCAATCATCATTTCGTTCAAATTAAAGCTGAAACCTTTGTAAATAATCATGAGTGAACTGAACTGGTTAAGAGTTGGCGCCTCTATGCACTAGACTGTCATCATCATTTCATTTATTTTGAAACAAAAGTCGTCATAAATAAACATGACTGAACTGAAGAATGCCAGTCACAAAATAAAAATAAATGAATTTTTTTGGCAGTGAGCTGTGCAATGTTTGACTAACAATAGCATGTTTAACTGATCGCTCATGTGTCAATCCTGATAAAAAAAATCAAAGTGAATATTAAAAAAAAAATCTATGCAATAGCAACATCTATCAGACTGTATCCGTCTACATGCTGTCTACTTTTCCCTTGAAATCCTCCAGAAACTGAAGCTCTGGATGGATGAAAACCACAACCCTCGTGACGGGGTGCTTCTTCAGATTTCTAAATAAACAGTCTTCCCCAAGCTGGTCTCTAATATCAAATGTTTCTGGCTTCGGGTTGGCATAACTATCAAAGCAGCGAGGAAATAGAAATTTCCACCCCCTTCCCTCCCACCTCTCAATGTTTAGAGAAAGAAGGAAAAAAAAATTAAAAGGAAATATGCTATGCATATTTCAATGTATCATGTCAGAGTATAATTTCTCGAACGCCAATCATTGAAAACATTTTACTTAATAAAACAATCTAATCTATTTTTAAAAAGGTTTTTATTAATGTTTGAAGAAAGAATCTCAATAAAAAAAATTTGTAAACGTATGGATTAATCAAACAATTAAAATTATTTTTTTAAAGATTTTTATTTAAGTTTGAAGAAAGTTTTCATAAAGTAAAAAAAGGCTGAAAAAGTCATTTCAACAAAAAGTGGCAAATTGGAGATTAATAAGGTCTTTATTTCGGAATTGCAGCCATTTACCAATATTTTTGAGTCTCCTAAGGCCCCTTTTTGAGAAAGGTGAAATTTAAAATTTCAATTCCTTGCCCACGCATTTTTGTTGACGCCAAAAACCTCATCCCATTGAGCCCTCATCGAAGCACCACGTGCTCGAGCAAGTTAAATTATATTTTTGTTCATTTTAATTGTTTCATTGAATGAGTCACTTCAGCATTGCAAACGATCCAAAAAGCATCATATCCACGAGCTTTTATTGTTTAAAAAAATATCCCATTTCCTATTTATTTCATTTCATATAATCACGTGCTCAAAATGACATTTTTCTGGCTTGTAAATGCAATGGCAACAAGTAATTAAATGTTGATTTTTAGAGATGTTCTTGCAGATAATAAAATTCCTATTTTTCGCCAACTGATTTATTTATTTTTGTTGAAGCCAAAAAAACTTTCCCAAAACAACAACATACTCTGACTTGATAATAATAAATAAATAAATCGATGCCGAGTTTTTGATGAATTTCAGCATTTGCAATTTTCTTGAATTCAAAAAAACATGTTTTTGTCTGTCTAATCGAGACAAAAATAGTTTAAAAATACTTTGAGAAAGCTAAATGAAATTTAATGTACAGTTTTTACACCAAATTTGTAGATTTCTCTCATATTTTGCGCAAAATCTATCTGGAGATAGATTTCCGGCTGCTCAAGTTTAAGTTATTACGATAACTACAAAACGTAAAGAGCTGGTAGATAAAATTTGGAACACAGATTTAAAATCCATATTGTAGACACCTATGAAATTTTGAACCAAATCCAACTAGAGAGTGACTGTATGTCAGTCTGTACTTTCAGAAGCATTTAAGAACAATTCAAAAACGCAAAGACTTAAATATATCAAATTGGGTTACTGATTTTGAGACCAAAAAATGGAATTCAGCTCCGAATTTTGGCATCAGTCGGAACCAACAAGTCTTAAACATAAATTTGATTTTCGTATATTATTAACGGTATGTATGGGATTCAACTCGAAGCAACTCGTCAAGGATCATACGATAGTTTCAGTAAAACTATTTAATTCAAGACAAAAGTCCTAACTATTACACGCCATTACCAAGCAAAGCGCTCTTTGGGATTATAACAGAATATACCAGAAAGTAATTTGGCCCATTTTGAAGCTGATTCAGAGTTAGATTTGCTTCATTGTGTGGAAATTCAAATCATATTTTCTTTCTGCAATTTTGAAATTATGTTATTCATTTATGTTATGATAAAAAATGATTTATTAAAGCATAAATAAAGTTTTTTAATAAGTAAAAGTCATAAAAACTTGATTAATTTTTTATTTTCTCCGAAACTTTTTTGAATAATTTCTGTTAAAGCTTTTAATTCTCGCACTTGAGGAAAAGCCGTAAACCCCGAGAATGTTCAGATTATTATCTTCATGGCCGCATACTTCTTAACATAATGAAGAAAGATGAGTATGTATTTTCTATATCTTTGTCTGACTGATTGAGTTCAAAATTCGAATCACAACTGCAATTTTAGTAACAAGATCAGTCACCAAATTTTACTTATCTAAATCACTGCAGTTTTGAACTATCACATTTATATGCATGCATCACGGGAAAGATACACGTGGGTAGTGCATCTTCCCCGTGATCTGGACGTCCTGATCACGGTGATGGTTATTTTTTATCTTGTTCTATTTATAACATTTGTGAATGCGCCCTCCTTGTAAAAAGGGGCTGCACAAGCGAATGTGATGCGCGAGTAGCTAAGATGTAACTCTTGGCCCTATTTGGCGCAACTCAAAACAAGAAACGCACCCATGACTTAAAATCGCTGATTAGCAAGTGCCATTAGAAACAACAACAACATACATGCGAATATACAAAATATAGATGGATAAGATCAAAATTTGCTACAGATCAACGTTTTAGACACTAAAACTAAGCACCAAATTTGATCTATCAAGTTTTCTCTCTCTCTCTCTCTCTGTTTATAATGTTTACTTGCATTCGCAACATTTCTTCATTCTCTGTTCCAACAGATTTTCTTCGAATTTTGAGAGAAATTTACAAATTCGAAGTGAAGATCATATGTCGAACTTCATTTGCTTAACTCAAGGTAGTATAGGTTTATCATATTCACAGACAAATATAATTCTAAAAATCGGTTTTTAGGACTTAAGGTAGTCTAGAATGTAAAAAAGTTGCGTTTGATTTTTTTTGAACGATTTGTGTGTGTGTGTATGTGTGTGTGCGCGCGCGCTTCGTATGCAAAAAAATTAAAAAAAAAAAAAAAAAAAAAAAAAAACCTAGGAAAGAAGTTTTAAAATGCTCTAAATGAAAGAACTAATTTTATTTTTAGCGGCATGCTACGATGTTTTTTTCCGTTCGCCTCTGGTATGACAGTTATTTCCGAACTCTAAACCGCTTCATAAGGTCGGAGCTGAAAATAGAGGCTTGATTTGTCTTTGCTTCTTTTGCGGGAGAAATATGTCAGGCAGTGTCATCCATCAATTCGGTACCTGCGAAGACAGCGAAGGGAATATTTCTCCTTTGACTCGTCTTGTTGACAGAAAAATCCACTAGAGGATGCGAACAAGGTTCCTCCCCCACCCCTTCCTTCCTTTTATCTCCTTTCTTTTTATTTTCTCGTATTTGCACTACAGAGAAAATATAATGATCAAAAAAAAAAAAAAAAAACTTGTGATTTTGGCGAATTTTTACATTTGACTCAATTTAAAACAAACATTTTTGGAAAATGTCCATCTGTCTGTCTGTGACAAAGATAACTCAAAAAAGCTGTGAGCTAGACAATTGAAATTCGATATGCTGTCTTTACATAAAATTTTCAGATTTTTATTAAATTATGAACAAAATCTGTTCAGAAAAAGTCTGTCTATCTGATTGTTCGAATATAAGTTAATACTGCAGCTGCAAAACGAAGAGGGTTAGATGGATAAGATTTCCTACATCTATAATGTAGACAACCGTCAAATTTTGAGTTAAATACAACTGTGTGTTGAATGTTTGTCGGTTTGTATTTTTAAAAACATAGGAACACGATAACTGAAAAACGCAGTGACTTAAATGTATCAAATTATGTAAGGGATTTTGTGTCAACTAATGCAGTTTTGTGTCGCATTTTTACTTCAATCCATTGAGAAAAACGTATCTAAAACAAAAATTTAATTTTTGGATATCGGTCAAGTTTACTTGCAGTGTCAATCACTCCTGGGGTGGCGAAAAAGAAAACCCCTAAGTTCAGACTGAGTTCTCGTGCGAGTTGGAAATATAAATAGTTGCTCCTTTACTGAGCAGGAGACGAAATATTGAAATTTATTACTCTTCCCATTTGCTGCTGTTTTTACTTATGGCACTTGCCATGGACAAGCCCCCCGCTGATACAGCGGCAGATTTAAGCCGCAAGGAGCGTCTATTGTTTTTGTAGTAGAGCCAACTAGGGTCAAGTGTACCACTCAGCTGCACAATCACCACATTTGCTTGCACAGTCCCTTTTTACAGGAGGCCCAGTCCCACATCTCACAGATAGCACACAGAAGGACAACCATGCCCGAACAGGGACTCTCAGAACACAAGGAAGACGTGCTAAATCTGTGCCAGAAAGCCGGCCTTACTGTTCACATTCACCTCCTGTTAAGCGAGAGTGTGATCCAATGTCACAATATTTTAATGCTTTAATAATTTAACGAGCATATTTGTGGAGTTTCACAATAAACTGTTAAAAACTACAGTCCAGTACTTTTTTATTGAGCCTCGACATTATTTGGACCGTTGAGCCAGAGAAAGTCTGGACTTTCTCGCCCCCTTAGGAGGAGTTGACGCTGCAAGTGGACTTTAAAAGATACTATTAATTGCATGACTGGGATTAATCACCAAGGATCACAAGATAGATTCAATAAAAATACCAATCTGATGCAAAAAGCTAGTATTTCGCAGCTATTGTACGCCAAGGTAAAGTAAAGCTCAAACTAGAATAATATTTTTATTAAAGAATACGAGAGAAAGTTCGGGGGGGGGAGAGGGTGCACACCTGCTTATTACTATTATTTTATTTTTAAGTTGGGATTCAAAACGTTTTACATTTTTCTTTCTTCTATACATTCAAAAATTGTCAAATTTTCGAAAGTAGATATCGAATTGGTGATAAAGATGCACACTTAAGAATGTTCCGATGCTAGGCAAAGATGAGAGCAGCGCCGGATTAAGTTCTAGAGAGACTCACAAGCATTAAGTTTGGGATGATTTCTTTTTCCAATTCGAACTTCCAAAATCTACTATTTTTCTTCTACTTTAATTTCATATCTATAATTTCTTATTATACTTTTTGTAGAAAATACTGCAATAGACTAAAAAATACACACACATAATTTATTGCAAGTCACTTTCCAGAGAATCGGTTCCAGTATCCGGCGTTCAAAATTTTTTAACAAAATGGTATAAAGAAAGTATTTTTAAATACTGAAAGGCTTCGTAAGTAAATTTATGGAGTCTTTCAGTCATAAAATACTTAATTTTAATAATTCATCTAGAAAGGCCTCGTTTGGTCTGATGCTAAGGTCTCGATTCGTGAGCTTTCAAATTCGAGACCCGATGACACCGAAGAACCGTCGTGTAAGGAGGTCAGCTGCACGTTAAATCCGTCAGGGACAAACGTGCTCCTGCTAATGTGGAATGGTGTGGAGAGAGACTCAGGTGTCCTCCTCGTCATCTGACAATGGTTCAAAATTACGAAGTCCGTACCAAAATATCCCTGATGTTGCTTTACAATGGGGCGTTAATAAAACTAAACCAAAAAATTAAACTTTATTAAAGTAACTTTATTTTTAAAAAATAAAACTTTATTAAATTAAACTTTATTAAGAATTGATTTAAATACCTCATTTTAAATATTGAAAGACGAAATTTAACAGAGCTGTCATTTTACAAACTAAAAAAAAAAAATGCGTAAAACGTAAAAAAAAAAATGTTAAGCATAACGTTCTGAAATTTTAAAAGAAAATTTAACTCGCTTTAAATGAGAATATGCTGGAGCATATGGCTCTTGTAAATCAAAAAATTATATTCATGCAGAAATTACACCAACGATATTTTGAGAACTTAGGCTCCTTAACACTGTAGGATCATTAGCAGTTACCTACTTCATATGTTCGATAATCCGAACTTGGGGGATTGAGTATCAGTTTTGTTTGTTTTTTAATACTTTCTAATGTGTTTTAAATATTCCAATAGAAAGTGTATACACTCAAAAGCTGAAAAAAAAAAGATTATACACTCAAAAGCTATATATAAGCTTGCATATGGAAATAACTGGTCTATGCAATCAATCTGCAGAACGTGAAGCGGTCGATAGAGCCTATGTAAGAAACTTTCTCAGGTAACCGGTAAAGCCCTCAGATTGGATAATGACAGATTATCATGAATTAAGTGATTTTAAATATGGCATTAAAGTATATGGCATTTGGGATGAAACACAGCATCCCCCAGATAGCGACCAAACTTGGATGACTGCACTGTGAAAGTCTGGTGCGACCGGCACAAAAGCTAGAAAAGAACCATAGATAACTAAGAAGAGTCTTTAAGAAGTATTTACATTCTGACAGCCCCATTCAATACAATAAGCAGGACCTGACTAAGGCAGTGGCAAACAGGGCAGTTGTCCCGGGCATCCACATAAATGAGGGCCCCAAATAGAAAAGGAATATTATTTTACATTTCCTTTTTTAATGAATCTTCTTCATTAATAAAGTAGTGATGCAAAGGGGGGGCTAAGCCCCAACTAGGCTAAGTTGGGCCCTGATAATAAGACCGCGCATGTGCGAAAACTATATAATGGTAAAGTATTCGCTCCGTGGATGATGATGTCCACTAACGCACAATTGCGCGTGTGATAGCTTCATAAGCCAGATAACAACCTCCGGATAGAAGTGATCACTTTTGTCTAGTGGTCATGCTACGCGGCTACAAACCCTAACGTTCCGAGTTCAGGCCTAGGCAAATCCATCCTCTCCACACGTGTACGACCAATCCTCTTTTTTCGCGTCTTTTTTATGATCTTACCAAAATCTTGTAACTGGTTGTAACTCATTCAGCCATTAAACTCACTATGAAACTAAACAGATGTACAACAATTCTTCAAACTGATGCATCTTTCAATGCTGGAGCATCTGCAGCTACTGTTGATGCTCCACAGAATTGTGTGAACTTTCCAACGGACTGCTAGTGATATGGGTTTCACTACAGTTGTGGACTACATGACTGCTCCCGTTTGGACTCACCAACCACTATTGGACTGTTGGTCACTGGAAACACATTGCTTTGTTAGACGAGTTTCTTTTCCAATTGTATCTGGAGAATGGATACATGGGGGTGTGGAGACAACCTCGTGAATCCGTAGATGCTATAAAGCAGGAGAAACTTTTCAATATGTTGTTTTTCTTACGAATGACACTTTCCATGGACAAGCGCGCCGACGGCCTTCTGCGATTTTAAGCCGAATGAGAATCTCTTGTCCTTCAAGTAGCGCCAACTAGGGTCAAGAGCACGACTTAGGTACACACTCATGACATTCGCTTGCACAGCCCCTTTTTACAAGGGAACACAATCATACATCGTATAGAAAGTACAGAGAAGAACAACCATTCCCTAACCGGGATGTCCAGATCAAGAGGAAGTCGCGCCTACCACTGTTCCAGGACGCTGGCACTTTTCAATATGGTGGAGCCTTTGAATGTGCGTGATTGGCACAATACGAGAGCCCTGATATGTCTAGAAATGACTCTAGCACGTGATAAGTTCGTAAACATCCCGACCCCTCCCTGCATATATCATGAGCGTTGTGCCTGTCGATGGATTTGGACAATTCTATTAGAACTATGGGACACCCTACACGTCTTGAATTTCTACCAAATGGCTCCAGATACACTTGACCGTAGGCATTTCCACTACATATTTGAATCCGGAAATATGAACGTTAGTAAACGTATCTGGAATGCCTTGAAATGTGTTGCATAATGTGTATCTAGCATGGCTTGAAATTAGTATGAATTGACTCCAAGATACTATCACACGTTGAGAGATGGTACCAAACGGTTCCATCTTTTGCATTTGCATCAAAATACATTCACGTCTAGTGACTTAAATCTCCAAACATGAATGTTAGAAAACATATTTGGAATGGCCTTGAAATGAACTGAATAGAGTCTACATCTAGCATGCCTTGAAATGTGGTACCATTTGCCTCCAGGATACCTTCACGAATCGAGAGATACTGCTAAGTGATTCTAGGAGCACTCCACTGGGAGGCATTTCCACTAGCCACCTATACATGAATATAATTGAACATATCTGGAATACCTTAAAATATATGAATTAGCTCCGGGATACCTTCAAACACTAGTTGAATCCACACCACGTCATGTTGCAGAACTTCTGCGAGTTCATTGTTAGCTATGTATATTAGGCAGGTTTAGCATATTTTCCTGGCTTTTCCCGGTAGTTGTATAACCATTATTGGGTTTAGGCACATAATGGCCCGAAGCAATACACGCAACGAAAATTCCTTTCTAATAAACTCATTAATTTCACAATTGCCAGTTATCATGCAAATAATTTATTTTGGGATATTTTTATTAATTTGATAATTTATGAAAATACTTATGTGGTTATTCATTTATTATGTCTTATGATTCACCATGTTTTCACAAATTATTATTGCAGCAATTAACTGAAGGTAATGAAACTGATTGGAATCGGGCGAGATTTACTTTGATATATCAGTTTTTTTCTCATATTTTATAATTAATAGAATTTTTTATAGATTTAATTATTTTTTAATTAGGCTAACAGCAATTTTTATCAGCCCTTTTATGATCCACTCTCAGCTCAAAAACAGTTGATTAATCCCCTCTCTAAATTTATGTACGTAGTACAGATTGCTAAAAAGTCCACAGCACATTTAACTTGTACAGTGGATCTACAGAGCTTGAGACCCTCTAATCATGAGTTTATATATATATATATATATATATATA
>JAOUZG010039538.1:720778-735520 GCA_026289955.1 Argiope argentata
TGTGTGTGTGTGTGTGTGTGTGTGTGTGTGTGTGTGTGTGTCCATTTGTAAAGCAACACTAGGGCTATTTTGGAATGGATCTCGGTCCAAACCGTGGTCAGATAACGATGACAATACCTGAGGTGGTACCATCCACTTCACATCACACCACACCTGCTGGAGGACGTTTGATTGGACGGATTTAACATGCCACAGACCCCCTTACACAACGATGTCTTCGGTGGAATTAGGTCTCGAACCTGAAACCCTGTGGCTCACATGCCGAGACCTTACCGCCAGGCCACTGCGTCTCTCTCTATTCACAAAGCTCATTATCTGCTATGAAATCTCTGCAATGCAATGAATTATCTCCGAAAACTAATCAATAAAATATTCAGAGTTTGTAATAAAATGCTTATAGCATGCAGGTATTAGTGCAAAAAGATCTAAATTAAGACAATTAAGATCGAAATTAAATTATGTTTTAAAAAAAAAGAATAAAAAACTTCCATTGTTACAGAAATGTAGGTTTACTTTAAAAAAATACTAATTAGCGGATGGCAAATAATAAAAATAAATGTCTTTTCAACTTTACTAATTTTTTTTTCAAGTCTGAAAAATATTGTACCTCAGTTACCATCATTTGCATTTTATCACATTGTGAATATAAATCAGCTGTGGAAATAGAAAGGGATAAAAAAGAAATATATATATATATATATATTGGCCTGAATTTTAAATTCGCAAAGTCTGTTTCAAATCGGTTCTAAAGTTTAGAATCTTTTCTGCATTTGATTTGCTTATGTTGCATGTCGGAAATGCCTTAGATATTCATTTTTCATCTGCCTCTCCCCAAGAGCTCCCTTACATTTGAATGTTTTAATTTGGTCATACAGATAGTCCTACAACTTAATGACTATCTGATCTCGGCATTATAATACTTCCATGAATAATATTTTCAATATAAAATTTAATTTAGTATAAAATATCAAGATTCCCAAAACCCTTTTAAAGTCTGAAACATTTTTTAATTAAAATGAGAGTATTAATAAAGTAAGACAATGTTTTAAAACGGCCGATAAATAATATTCTCTATACATTTCAATCGCTAATATGGTATTATTATTACTTCCAATTATCTTCACAAATATTGTAATAAAAGATAGGATTTGATGTAGTTTTACAAATGTTAATTTTTCATTAATAAAATATATAAAAATAATCCAAGTGAAGAGTTATTCCCAGTATATTATTAATCCTTTACTTTTTAACTTTCATTTAAGTGTTCTTTTAAAGTCTGTTGAGTTCATACTACCGTTTTTCAAATATATTCTAACTCTTCAACAACAAATTGAAATGAGAAAACCTAAAGTAATAAAAAAACTTTTTAATTAAAATGAGAATATCAATAGTGTCAAACGATATTTAAAAACCGCCAAGAATATTTCATTTATTAATATTTGAATAATCATGTGTGCTTCAAATTTAATTCAAAAATATTGTTATTACGATAGGTTTAAACGAACAATTTATGAGGAATAATTTAATTTTTTATTAATAAAAAACAAAACTAAACCAAAGCAAGAATTACTCCCAGTATAAATTATTAATCGTCTTCTTTAATTATTTTTGTGTGTGTGTGTGTGTGTTATTCTAGTTCTTTTGAGATCGAGCAACAGTTCTTCATAAATATCTTTTTTACTTCAACAAAAAAAAGAAAAACTGTGGGTTAAAAAATATACATTAGTTATGCGAAAAATTAATAACTCGAAAACGATTCGCAATTAAATGTCTTGTGATTTCAGTTCGTAACTTAAAATTGCTGATATAGAGATTAAATAAATAAATAAAAATAATAAAATAAATTTGGGGAGCAAAGAGAAAAATGGGAGGGGGAGATTTACATAGCCTAATAGTCGCTAGAGGCCTTAATTCGATCCAGCCTGCACCGTATATTTTAGAGACAAATATTCAAAATATAATTCCAAACTGATACAGTGTTTAAGAGCCAAAAAAATGTATTTTTCTGCGAATGAATCATCAGATATTCTCCCAAAATTTTTTTCTTACCTGAAGGGACTGTCATTATTCGTCCGCTAAATGATGAGAATATCAATAATAAAGTGGGCCCATTGCCGCGTGGAGCAGCAGAGGACTTTCCGTAGAACAGTGCGAACTCCCCGGAGACCTTCAATTTAGCTATCCCCTTTCTTTAACCGTTCTGCGACCTGGGTGGTCCCCTGCCAACGTGTGTGGCTCTCGAGATGTGTGTGTTCGGCCTGCCAGGTAGAAGGCTCGAGCCAGTGCAAAAATTTCGATTCCCTGCTCTTCCATTGCGTAATGTTACGCCGTGCTGTTTTCTCTTCAGTCATTTTGGCTTCTTTTTTTTTATTTATTTATTATCATTTCTTAACTTCACCCGTGGCCATCTTCCTCCGCTGTATATTAAAAGTATGTTAACGTGACGTTTACTTGATTCCAATGATCTCATCATCAGAGCAACCCTTCTTCGGAGCGTGTCGGAATCGAGAACGGGTTTGGGACTTTCTCCTTTTTTTTTTCTTTTTCCCAACCCTTCTTTTTTTCATTCTTTTATCTCAAAACGAAACTTGTCATTTGTTATTCGTTTTGAAACACACTCTTTTTTAAAAATGAATGCATTTAAAGTCATTCGGAATGAGGCCATATCCACGTGATATCTGTTATCTCGATCACTTTCAGTACAACTTCATTTACTATTGTTGAGTTATGGCTCCGACTGTCAAAAAACGGATGGACCTAGTTTTTGAAACCTGGTTTCAAGAGAGGGGGGGATTTCACCTTTCATTACACGAAGGTTCATGTATTAACTTCAGTAGGCAGGCGCCAATTGATTACGGGGATTTTATTTTAAAAAGCATAGGAAGACGTAAAAAATAAAAACTACTAACAACAATAATAATGTCATTGTATAATAATAAGGTAAGTCAATGCTTTACTTGTAGCTTGAAACACTTATTATTATTACTATCTCGTATAAGGAGGGAAGGGGGAAGAACGTATTGAAATGGCCAAAAAAATTTGAACCAGAACTTTCAAGAATCTCGTTATTTCAGACAATTAAAAGATCAGAAATAAATAAAAACAATTTCTGGAATTATGCCAGTCTGTCTGTGAACATAATTCAAAACTATTAAGGTCTAGATGGGTAAAATTTGGTGCGGGATTTTAATGTTAAATTTTCTGGCGTTCTGGCACAAAAGTAGCCCGTCTTCTGGCGTGATCTGGGTTCCCCGGTTAGAACATGGTTGTTCTGTACACTATCTGTGAGGTGTGTGTGAATGTGCCCGCTGTAGAAAGGGGCTGTGCAAGCGAATGTGACGAGTGTAGCTAAGCCGTACTCTTGGCGCTACTTAAAAAGCAAGAGACGCTCATTCGTCTTAAAATCGCTGACGGCTGTCAGCACGCTTGCCCATGACAAGTGTCATTAGTAACAACAACAGCGTTAAATTTCTCGATTTTGTTCAAACTTTGAACAAAATCTATAGTCTTATATTTTTTAAGTAAGTTTTTTGTTTTTATTCTTCTTTTTTGAATATTTAGAAATTCCTGTGCGCCACTAAATATTCACACGGGGTGTACAGAAGTAGACAACACATTACATAAATACAACAATTACAGAACAGCTACTCAAGTATCATCACATTCGCTTGCACAGCCCCTTTTTACGGGGTGGAGGGCACATTCAAACATATCACAGATAGAACAGATTCAGAAACACCATGCCCGAACCGGGACACGAGTGGAAGTTTGTCGATCCAAATTCCTAAATTACTTACTAAATTAAGGCGTTAAAAGTTACTAAAAATTATAATTCTGTTTCAAATTTCAGCTTCAATAATTTCGATTACAGGCATTCTAAACACACAGTCATCAGGCAATGAAGCATGAAATATTCACTTCCCAGACTCTGAAAATAAAAATCTGAGCACTAGCGGTATTTACGGCTTTACGGAAGTTTCAAGTTTCTTAAACGTGAGAGAGGGAGGAGAATATAATCTTTACTAAGCAGTATGTAAGAAAGCTTCAGGGAATTCACTACCCCCGATTTAAATTGTAAAGGGTGGGGTGGAGGTGAAGTAGTATCCAACGTCGAAAAAGAAGAAACTATATCTAAAATAAGCTATTCAGCAACTTTAAGACACGCACACACAAACACTTATTGAATAGATACCGATACTAAACTTCAGATAATATCTTTAAAAACGTCACTATTAGAATTTTGCTATCCAAAATCTGTTTCACACCAACAACTCGGTGCTATAGTTTAGTTAACAGTTATGACCAGTGAATGCATATGAATTGCGCCGGAGTGTCCTTTGACGACACATAATGCCGGATTAGTACAGTGGCGTAGCGAGGACAACTGGCACACGAGGTCAGTTTCCCCCCCCCCTTTATCTACCTGACTATCCTGCGCAAATGAGAAAGAGTTAATGTCATCCTAGGTATAAACTTGATGTCATATTTTAAAAGAACCTTTTTCGGGATATATCACTTTAAAAACTGTCATAAGAGCATTAATGTTTTGTTGAAGGATCAATACCCCCTTCTCCTCCCCTCTCTGAACCTGTTGCCACGCCACTGCATAAGAGATAATTGGTTATGAACGAGAAAGGGACCCCCCTCCCATTCAAACTTCCAATTTTCCTCCAACTCTTGAAGAAACTGATGAGCAAAATCGTCTCTTATTATTTGTTCGACATCACAACACGGCTGATAGATCTGCCTTGTAAATGGACCTGATAAACGATAAACCTGACATTGTGGATCAAACGTCTTTCCATTTGTGAGGTGTGGAAGTTTGGGAAGGGATGCGGGCTAACTCAGGTGACGTCCTCGACATTTGATTTAGGTTTAAAGTTAGGAAATCCATCCTTAAATTATCTTAGTGTTGACTTTCAAACGGGACCCTTTCAGATTCTTAGTATATATTTAAAATACGTCCCATTTGGTGTTTAGCTTCACCATATCATAAAGAGGATTGCACATTTTTTTTAAAGGGGGGGGGTTCAGACGATTTTTGTAAAAGCTTTTTGCCTGAATGTTAATTTAGATTCACTACGTTTGATTTCAAAACTGTATGATAAATTTCGAGCGTCTAACTTACACACATTTTAAATTATTACATTTCTATGTATACAAACTCGTGGATGTATTTTAATGTAAAATTTTGAGGATAAAAGCATTTAAAAAGTTTCATTAATCCAATAAATAATCAGTGTAATTTTGTGCAGATGGTAAAGTTTAATTTCAGTCCGAAAGATTTTTAACATGCAAATGAAAGTTAAATTTCTAGTAGCATATTCATCATTTTATCATTATAAGTCTTTTTTTAAAAAACAATTGAACACATTTCTTTTTACACAGGTTTACATACCATGTAGTTTGCTGGTAAAATGGGTAAGAATTGTATAAAAATGAAAATAGGCATTGATTATCCATTTTCAGATATTAATTCAAACATTAATACACACCAATTATACAACATAATGTGAAAAAAGGACAATAGCTTTTTTTTCTATGTACAAAACATTTATTTAAAATATTTTGATTCTTTTTCTCACAATAAAATTTCTGAGACTACATACAAAATGAAAACCTGAGCAAATATATTACATATTTCCTACAATTTTTAAATTTGAAATCCGACAAAATCGGAATTTTCAATAAGGCACTTTTGAAAATGTGAAATAAATTTATCCAGATTTTTGTATTAGAAAATATTTCACATATATAAAAGATTCAAATTAAAAATTAGAGTGAAAGGGAAAATAGTAACTTTAAAAACACAGATAATTTAACATGCATTATATCAATAACAAATTACACAAAATAGTTCTAAAATTTTTTAGAACAATCGAATATGAGGAAAGAAGAAAAAATGGAAGAAATGAAAATAAAATTGAAAAAGACAAAAAGATTGATTGAGTAAATTAAAAATAATTCAAGAAGAGAGAATAAAAATTAATTTTTAGAAAAATTTTAGATCAACATTGAAATATAATTATTATAAACAGCAATACCAAAGAAAATAAAGAACTCTTTTCCAATGAAATTCAATCTAATTTATTAACAATAATAATTTAATTTAAAAACCTAACCAAAACTATTTTTTAGCTGATTAAAACATATAAATTAAAGTTAATGTTTTTACAATCACAAAATTTGTTTTTCGAAATAAAGCCAAATAATTATTAGAGTAACTGAAGTGAAAGGATAATATAGAAGAAGCATTTAGGTATATTAAGTTCTTGTATGAACAAATTTATATATACAAGAGCCATTTAAGACAAAGTGTAAATTGTACTATTAATTTTATAATATTTCATTTTACAGATATTGCTAATACATTTAAAAAAATCCTGATAAATTGTAGAATTCAATCTATATTTATTACAGGATTTATGAGAGGAATTGTCTTTAGATCGGTTTAAGGAACTTTTCCATAAAATAAAACAGACAGCACCATAAATACTACATAAATATACAACATATAATTATTCGTGTATATATATTATAAATAATATTGCTAATATATACAACAATAAAATTTCTCTCCAAATCTTAAAAAAAAAACTTCTCAACGAAACTTTTAAACACAAATGATGCCCTTTTTGAGGACGACTTTGGTCGTGTATTGTACTTGGAAATAACAACAGGAGCTCGGTATAAAAATAGACCTGCACAGGTTTTTGATTGTTTAAAGATTGGTCCTACAAAACCGCGGGAAGTTGTTGTTTTTTTCTTTCTAGTCAAATCAATCATTTATAAACTATTTTCTATTAAAATATTTTACCACATAAAAACAAAGCTAAAAAAAACGGGGAAAAAAAAAAAAACGGAGGTGCATTGAGTGGCAGCTGTGTTCTATCAAGAATAATTCGGCAGCTGATAATTTTTGCGGTTTTCATTTTTTAATTTCCGATTTCCTATACATGCGCCATTTGATGTTTGGTACATCTTTTATAAATTTCACTGATCTAGAAATCGAGATTTTTATCATTTCTAAAATGAATTGATAATGAAATAAAATTCTTGGCAGTTAATAATTAAAATAAATAAATTCAGGAAAAAATACTCATTAACTTTCAGAAAGATATTTCTCATGAAATATGCCAGGATTTGGATTTTAAATGATTACTCAAGGAAAAAATTATTATTTTTAAAATTTGACCATCGTTATTGAATTATTACTGCCAATATATTTCGCAAAATATAATCTACTCTCCAGACAATGTTCCAAATTTATTACGGCAATGCTGTTTGATTCTTTTTCTATCCTTTTCTTTTATGCTATATCTTTTTGAAAGATATTCATTCACAGCAATGTGAAAAAAACCGTAATAAAATTCAGTTTTTTTGAAATATTGCATAGCATATTTGGTAAAACCTAACCTGCTTGCTAGTCAATGTTCCAGATTTATTACTGTAATCCTGTTAGATTCTTTTTCTATCATTTTCTTTTACGTTATACCTTTTTGAAAGAAATTCATTCATAGCAATGTGGAAAAACAAAAATACAATTCAGTTTTTTGAAATACTGCATATTATATTTGGCAAAGCATAACTTTCGTTAGACAATGTTCTAGATTTATTACGGCAATCCAGTTTGATTCTTTCTTTTATTTTACGTGATACATTTTTGAAATAAATTCATTCACGGAAGCGAGAAAAACAGTAATAACATTCAGTTTTCTGCAATATAGGTTATTATCATAATACAGTCAACGGTATATTAATATTGCTAAAAAAGTTTTTTAAAAAATCTATCTTGCAGGATCTTACTTTCATTGCCTAATTAAAAGATGTGTCAAAAAATATTACAACCATTTTTAACATGACTTTTCTATATAAAATTTTCTACTCATTACCGTTTTATTAAAGTTGTTATTATGGTCATGTGAGTGGTTTGCGAAAACTGTGTTCTGTTTTTCTTGTAACATTTTTAAACAAACGAATTTTTGTGTAAATATATTTCCTTGAATGGCTGGTTAATTTGGGGTTTCAAGTAATAAATGCCGGGGCAGGTTTGTCCATGATAATCTCCTTTAAGAAAGGGAAGAGGTTGACAACAAAACTGATATGTGAAGCATAGAATTCATAAAGGTGTAAATTATTCATTTTTGAAAACTCCTATCAGATTCTATACAGTAATTAAATTATAAATTTTTTAAAGATTAATTATAATTCTAAATACCAGATCACTTTTGATAATGTAATATGAAGAAGAACAAACTCTATTCCAAAACTTTTTTTTATAAAAGTTATAACATGTGTGTTATAAATTTATATGATACAGATTGATAGATTAAGTAATACCTGCTTTTATTCCTTCATATCAACAATGTATAAAAATTTTCAATAATTATTTACACCTTTGAAGTTTAAAAACCATTGCTAGGAAGAAAACTACCTATAAATGAAAAGAATTAAAATTACAGACTTGTGTAAGAAAATATAATTATAATATAAAAATGATATTAATTATATTGAGATACAAAAGTAAGTGGATCAAACCAATCTATTCAATGAAATAGAATTTTAACAGAACTGCTTTGATACTTATTTTAAAAAAATTTCGTTAAAAAGTATTTGGAAAAAAAAACATTTTCTATTTGAAAGTATGGCTATCTCTTTATTTTAATCCCTTTAAAATAATTAAGTGCCAATAATTCCAGACAGCTTTTAAGAATCTTAGTCAATTAAAAAGGAAAAATTTGGCTAAAATTTTCTGTTAATTAATAAAATTTATAAGTCACTAGATTGGAAAAAATCTAGTGTATTGATTCTAGTGCAATCGAATTAGAAAACGGCTATCAATATAAACAAATAATTTTATGTTCTCCCTTAGAGAACAGGTCGTAAAAATGTATCCATTTAAGAATATATAAGTGCTAGCATTCATTAATGAAATTTTCATAACAAATATTTTAGATGTGGAAATTTTTACATAAAATGTTCCATGAACAGGCTGAAATAGTGGGAAAACATTGTATATTTGGAAATTATAGAAAAATATGGAGCAAAAACGGAAAAGTTACTATAAAATATTGGATTCATTCTTGGCATTACAATCATAGCTCACAGTCAGATTCTAAATGTCTGAAGAAATGAGGAACAGTAGAATCATCTGCAGGAATTAACGTGTGCTTTGTACAAATAAGATGAGGGAAGAGTTGCCAACATCAGCTTTCGAAAAATCTGCTCACCGGGTTCACAAGCTTTAGGGCCAGTTGTCATTCAATCATTTCTATAAAAAAAGGACATAATTTTAGTATTATAACATAAAATACATATATTCATTTCTTATTTTTTAAATAAAGTACTAATAAAAACAATTTTATTTAAACAGCTTTTCAGATACACGTAACCATTATTATATACCACTTTTACAGATGAATATCGAGGTGATAATTTTGGAATTAATATTTTTTTTCAAGGGAGGCTTAATTTTTATATGAGGATGACCAATGAAAGTGCCTGTTTATAACGAAACACTAGCAGAAAGTGGTAGAAATTTTCCCCTTAGTGCTTTTACTAACAAATTCTCATAAGGATTTCTTCAACATTTGTCGATTCTGGAAAGGGAAAATTTAGATAATTTCGGAAGAAAGGCTTAGGCGTTAGAGATTTTTATCCCTTCGCTTCGGTTGTAATGATCCTCAAATTTTTTAGAACGCAAGCCAGAAATTTTTAAATAAAAAGTATGAATTAATTTAAAATAAAAAATTGGATGCTAATTACAATTTTAATGATTAATGATTAACAGATAAGATTACAATTTAATGATTAATAATATATATATGTAAAAATTTTGAAAAATGCATGGAATAAAAAATTCTGAATAAGCTTCAATTTTGTCGTGGGAATCCTGCTTTGTGCACGAGGAGAGCAAAGAAAAAGATGCCTATTTACATCGGGGCAAAAGAGTAATGTGAAAGTAAGTTTTCCTCCAGGAATTTAACACAGAGCTTCTTTTAGGGATATCTTTGACACCAGTCCAATTAGAAAAGGGAGTCTTGGGCATTTTTGAAAGAATGTCCGTAGGCATTTGGGATTTTTATCCCTTCACTCTTGAAGCGAGAGAAATAGCAATAGTCATCCGTTTTCTAGGGAAGATGTTAAAAAGAATTTTATAAAATGGAGAATTTAAGATCAGGAAGTAAGAACATCTTAGTATGTAACATGGACAAATTTCATTCATTATATACGCAATATTATATACAGAGTTCTTTAACCAATTTTCAATATTCGATGCATATGAAAGGCTATCCTAATCTTCATTTCAATGTGGTTAACTTTTTTATCTAATAAAAATTAAATCTTATTCGCTTAATTATGAATTTTTTGAAAAAAATTACTATGCAACCATTTGTATTGCGTTCTGCGTGTACACATGTCGCTTGATTTTGAGGACGCTGTAAGTCGAACTTTTAAAAATAAATTCCGCAGATAACTAGTTAACAATTTTTGTTCTTCATAATTTTAACCAAATTGAGAAATTTTTATCAAGATCTTTTTTAATCACAGGTATGAAGAGCAAAGCGCAGCATAACGATTAGGAAGGTAGAAAATAGGAAGTAATGCACGAGAAAGTATATAAATTCAAAAAAGAAAATGCTGATGCCACATTTTGATAAATAATAGCATGTGCAATTCAGAGATTAACTTTAAAGCATAGATAGTTACAAATTTTTTTAGAATAGAAGTGTGGGTATTGTCTAAGAATATCATACATGTAATAAAACATATCTACAGTATAGTATGTTTGTTAGGAACGTTGAGTTCGTATCCTTTGGGTTTCAAGTTCGAACCCACTAGCCGAAGACTCTCCGTGTGTGTGGTGGCTGGCGCATGTTAAATCTGTCGTGGTCACAAAGTCTTCCATGTCGAGAGTAATACCACTAAGCGTACTGAGTCAGAGGTGATCTCTTTTTGTTCCAGATCAAAATTACGATCTGTGGATGAATGAAGTCCGCCCCGTAAAAAGGGTTTGTGATGTGCGTGAGCTGGAAGTTAGACTTCTACCTTCGGGTGCTCTTATGTCCAGACCCTCAGAAGCTACTGCACCCCCTCCTTACGTTGTAAAGTGGAATACGAGAACAACAACTACAACAGATTCTGAGGAATGAAGTTCATAAAATAATGTTGGAATTTAAAGTGAATGCTCTTTGCTAATTATAGATATGATTGTATTTGTCTGCTTTAACTCTCTAAAGGGGAAGATCCATGCATTTACAGCTATCATATTAGGTAAAACATACTTTGAAGAGTAGGAATGTGCACCTCGGAATTTCAATTCAATGTTTAATATTTGTTGAAATCATGGATTTCACATTACTGCTATGTATAAGTTTTGGTTACAATGTTAGAAATCTTTTTAAATAACAAAAATTCTTTTTTTTCAAGGTTGATCAAATTAAAATTTTTAAATATGCGATGAAAGGGAACGATATTAAAACACTTATGTACTCTCTTCTTCATTATGGGGCATGATTATTAAACTGAATTCAACGCCAGAAACTAGTAATCTTATATCGGAACAATGTACAGAAATCATCTGAATACGCAATTGTACCTTACGCGTTGACTGAATTTAACAATTTCTTCATGAAATGGCCAAATATTTTTTGCAATAAAGAATTTCATACTTTTACAAGTAACAAATATTGAAAAGAAGCTATGCTCACAGCATTTAAAAATATTTTTAAAAAATAATTTTTAATTTTAAAATTGCTGATTTGAGAGGTATGTCACATATTTTTTAGACTCAAGGTTCTTAATCTCCAGATTAAAGATTTTTTTTAATGTTACAAAACTAAGAAAACATAAACCAAAATAATTAATAAAATAAGCAAAACAATAGGGCGATTCATGCAAATTATTAACAATATTTCTATAACGTCAATAGATTTTAACTATATCATCACTAATGTGCTTCAAATCACTATTTTTATACAAAGTTTTAAACTGCAGCAACATTTTCAAATTCAAATAAAGACTAACATTTGTAATATTCCTACAAAAAAAAAGTTCTTTATAAAAATAATAAATGTAAACACCATTCATTAGAATTAAACTTTCAGAAGCGATATAATTTTATTTAATTGGCATTTTAAATAACTTTTAGACAATGTGTGCAAATTTTAAAATGTTCTAAAAAGTTTTACTCATAATTGAGAAAAGAGGACGTATATCTCGTACTAAGCACACAAAAATGGCAATAATATTTATAATTTTGCCCATGCAGAAGCCCCCTCCAAAGTAATAATGAAATAAATATCCAAAATTTGATATTTAGGAGAAAAAAGAAAGTAAAATTCGAATTCTTTTAAGGAAATTAATTAAGCTGAAAAATGATAAAAATATAATGTTGAAGACTAAATAGCTTTTAATTTGTTTCTATCTCTCCATTTTAAACGTTCGCCGAATTTTAATTACTTATTTCCCTGAAAAGAAATCTAATCTTATATTCTTAATATTCATATCAAGATGATAATTGTAATAAAAATAGAGGGAAGGAGAATTTGCAGCAAAAACGAGTTATCCATATTAGAGTAATTCTTGCTTTTCTTTTAATAAATCGGTTAAATCTCGTAGAATGACAAAGATGCTGCTCAGTCCCCATCGCATCCTTTCTCTTAATCATAAAAACATTTTAATGAACTATAATTTTGATAATCACAGTGCTTAAGATGGAAAAAAAAAAGCAAACGCAAAATTAACAATTCGGTATTATCAAGTTTACTGGAAAAAGAAAAATCCAAGAGATTCACAAATCTACAAAAGATTAATCATGCACTAGGAAAATAAATACTTAAGATGCGATGCCACTAGAATTAATATTTAGTAATTTTGAGGTTCATTAATAAGCATCTGGATTTGCGATGATAAAAAGTTGGTAATTTTACTTTTTCTTCCCCTGCAAATATTTTCCCTGCAGATTTAATTTTTACTTAATAGCACAAGAAAAAAGAACTTTCAGGGAAATATTTGAATGATTTAATGATTCCCAAGCAAGTAGATAAGATTAAAAGTAATTTTACAAATATTAGGAATAAAACCGCCAGTGGAAATAAGGTGGAACGATTTTTAAAAAATAAAAAAAGAATTATCAACGGAAAATATAATCATCATATCAAAAATCGTTTGCCAGATAATAAAGTAAACAAAACAGATCTTGAATCATTAAGATGGATATTTTTTATGTACATAAGAACATTATTTAAAATAACTGCTTTGTTTTTATTATTTCAGCAAAAAAGAAATATCAACATAGATTTATATATAAAGCCAATCACATAAAAAAGTACATGCGATTTTTTCTGGAAATGAAACTTTAATAGCTTTTTGATAAATAATTTTTAAAAAAAACATGGTTATTTGTTTATTTTCAGGTATTTATTTTACAATTTTAATTAATATTTTATGAATTTAATTTACATTCTATATATTATGGAAACAACAACCATGCCCATTATTTCAGATAGTTTATATCTTAAGAATTCAAAAGCTCAAATAGGATTATAGGTAAATTAATAGCAAGGAAAATAATATTTTTATAAATGCTCTTCTTCCACGAATTTTTGATAGATATTTTAGAGAAGAAACGGTCCCTCCTTCATTTTTGCTTCTTAAGACATTTAGTGGCTTTAAGAAGAATGAAATAATCCATCACTTTCTATCTAAAAATAAAATTTTGTTAGGTACATTAATAGTGCATGTATGATGAATTACATCAGGAACATCATCTCTTAATCTCTAATCTTAAATACAAAAAATGATAGTCAAGCTACAGAAAGAAAAAAAAATGCTTCATCATGAATGAAGTTTATAAAATAATCAGAACCTTTCACTCTGCAAAAGAGATAAATTTAGAAAAATATTTTTCCTTTTAAAACAGTTGAATGTTATCTTTATTTTTACTTTAAATAAAGATGAATGTGTTATGTGTATGTGTTTGTTTGTACTGGCGTTCTAAAGGCTGTTTGATATGGAGTCATCAAACTTGCCACATATATACTTTGGAGAAGAAGAAAAATTTACACCTCTGACTGTTTTTTTAAAAATTTTAGTTAAAAATTAACAAGTAACACGTAATTATTTTTAAGTCAATTCCGACTTAGGTTAAAGGTAATTTATTTAGTTACTTTTTATTAAATAATTACAATTCATATAAATAATTGATCCAAAAATTATGCCTGGCCAAAACAAATTGCAAACCAGGCAAAAAAATCCGTTGAAAAATAGATTAGAAAATAGATTAGAAATTTTTAATTTTCTTCATTCTGTTTTACTTTGATTCGAAATTACTTTAAAATGTTTATTAAACGATTTTTCGGATTCAATGTTTAACTTTAAATGCATCAAACATTAAGAAAATAAACAGAATCATTTGAAATACTCGGCCTAAAACATGTTAACCGTAACCTCATTAGCGTGGGGGGAGGGCCTCAAGTCTTGCTCATTTGGCGTTGGGAAAATGAAGACTTTTGGCGGGAAAGTTAGTTTTTAATTAATTAATAAAAATACAGTTTTTTCAAATATTAATTCACTAACATCAAGTATCAACCACTACAAATTTTTTAAAATTTATTTGAACTTGAGTGGATAAATAAGAATATTTTACTAACGACCGAAAATTTGAGCAAAATATATATAGGGAAAAGAGTGAACTAATAGCAGGAATTGAAAAAAAAAATGATTGCGTTTTTCGGGCAT
>JAOUZG010039567.1:0-10172 GCA_026289955.1 Argiope argentata
AACTACGAGGTATGTCCCAAACTAGCTCTAGTGTTGCTTTATAGCATGACGTTAACATAACTAAACTAAATCTATTAACTTTATTACAATCTATATCGTAAGCAGTTAGTCTAACCGGCTCTGGTTGTACAAATGTTAATTAACCCATCGAGCGTCGGCTGTCTAGCGCTAGTATGTTCTTAAAACGGCAGCGGTCAAAATAAAGGTTGAACACAATTTACAAGAGAAGAAATTCTGGACGTTCATAAACCGGCATGGTGTGTTTTGCTTTCCCCCGAGCAGTAACAGCGGGGGGTAATCTACCCCGCTTTTTAATAATAATACCACCCGAAATACGAGGAATCGTGTGTCCCAGGGAACAGAGTGACAATTTGAGTCGTAAATCTGTCGAAGCACGACAATTATAGGGCAGTTTTTCAGATAAGAATTTGGTTTTCGCTCTGAGAACTAAGATCTTCTCTTTTAATTTGTAATGTTTTCAGAAAATATAATTTGTTCAAAAATAAATTTAAAAAATCAAGCAATATAATTTTATAAATTTGTGTAAAAAATTGAAAAAAATGTTTAATGAATTATTTAGAGGAATTATTATTCATCAAATTGCATTACGAACATAATACTTTCTTTTTGCCAACACTCAGAGAATCTTACTTAGTTTTTCCCGATATTTAGTTTTAAGCATTTTGCTGGCATATTTGGCATTGGAAATTAAAATAAAAGGATATATACGGTACACTAATTAAAATAGAATATAAAAAATTTATTAATATTTTTTAATACTTAATATTAAAAATACTACGTTCATTTTTGAAAATATATAGCTGTTATCAAAAATTTTAAAATAAAAATGTGGAATTTTTTTTTCAATTTTTTTTAATAAAACAATCTTTTGTCAATGTACAGCAAGTAAATATTTTAGTAATAATATGTTTATTAAAATATTATTAATTTGAATATTTTTGACTTATTATCTTATTTTGAAATAATTAAGATGTAAGTTGAGATAATAAGTTTTTAAAGTTAATTTTAATATTGAAATAAGAAAAAATAATAAAGCATCCATTTGTGAAACTGGCTTACATCGTTTAAAAATTATCATTTCATTCTTATTTTTAGTAGGTGAATATTTTGAATGTCAATTTATTATATCATTCTTAAACTTGTCCCAATTATTTGTAAAAATTACTCACAGTTTGCACAGTAATATTTTCATAAATCCATGCATTGCTCTGCCAACAAATATTGCTAAAAACCTTTTCTTCATTTAACTTACGCAATGGAATCAAAATTTCAATTGTATCCACTTTATTAAATTACAACATTATGAATTTTTGTGAAACTTCATAAATTGTGAAATCTTGTAGATAAAAAGGAGACAGCTGCAAGTATCGACCAATTAAAAATTACCCCTTTCAGAACGTTTCTTCCATGTTCATCGTGCTTGGATAATTTAAAAAATTTCATTTGCAATATTTCTCTGCATGTGAATTTCAAAAGATGGATGCTCAGTAAAATAATAATAAAAAACACTTTACAGTACGTAATCATAACTTCAGCAACGTGAAAAATTAGGTTTTTAGTTCATTGAAAAAATAAAAATAATTGCTACACATTTTAGTCCATTAATTAAAACAAACAAAAATTATAGATATTAATGAATCTATAATAGTTTTGCCAGTTTGTGAAGGATGATCAGAGTTTTTCATTTAAGTGATCTTTTCTTCCAGTCATAAAACTCAGATGGGAGAAAAGTGGCTTAAAAATGGCAATACAAAAATTTGAATATTGTGCTAAATCATAATTAATTTATATATAAAGATAAATACAGAGGATCGTGAATTTTTTATTATTGAATTAATTGGTAAAATCTGGGTTTGGGAATCATGTTGCTGTGGTAAAGCAGCAAGTTATTGGTGGTCTAGTCATAGATGCATCATCGGAGTTCTCTTGATGTTAAAATCTTCTTATAATTTGTAATTATTTTTTTATGAAAGCAAAAATAATATTCACAAATATCTTTTAAAAATTTAAAAGCTAATATTTTCGTAAATTATTAATTCTTAAAGCATGTTAAAAATTTTAATTAAAAATTTTCCGTTGTAACTCTAAAAAAAATAAATTAACTAATTGGAAATTTGTGTATTAATTTATCTAATTGAAATATATTTTACATCAATCGTGCAGATAATAAAATTTTTATTTTTCGCTTACAGGTTTTTGTTGATGCCAAAAACATCATCCCAAAAATAATACCATGTTCTGGTATGATAAAAAGGTCTTTCACATGAGGGCAAAGGGATCTCTAAATAAGTCCGTTATCACTTTTATTTGCCTCTGCTTTCATATTGGTCACATGGTCAAATTCTAATTTCTCATTGGTATTTTTATAACAGTTTGACTTATGTAATCATTTAATAGGATTCTTATTTTTAGATTTTAATTCCAAAGGTTATTAATTTTTCCTGGCTATAATTTTCTTTTTGAAAGGTCTAGAAACTCGAGTGAAGTGCACTGCTTAGGGAACTTGAGTTGACCTTACGAATATTTTTTAATTAAATAAGTGTTGATTACCTTTATGAAATATATATCATCAAGCTTTTTTATTATATTACTGAAATTTACTATTGATTCCTTGCACTAAATTTAATTAACATTATATTTATGCGAAAATTGTTGAGCTTAATATGGATTTAAATTCTAACGATTCTGACTGTGATGAATTAATTTTATCTTCTGAAGATTAATACTCTAAATTGGAAAGTGAATCTGATGATGATACTTTAAATGCAGCTCGCTGTAGGTCTATTGACATGCAAGCAATTTCCAATGCTCCTCCAAATTTTCAATTTACTTCGACTCTTAGTATCAGTGCATGGATAAAAAATTTCCCATGGGATTTAGATGATTCGATGATGTTTTTCGGAATTTTTTTTCGTAACACAGTGACAAATTACATTATGGAAGAAGCAAATAAATGTGTTGAAGACTTTTTCAACAAATCCAATTTGACAACATCCTTGAAAGTATTAAATTGGAAAAATAAAGATATAAAAAAAAAACTACATCTACTTTTCGGTTTCCTTTTACGGTCTGAAACATGGCTGAATCTGCTGAAACATGGTACTATAGTATAAGATCTATTTTAAGCACATCTTTCTTGTTATTTTATTAGGATTAAAATTTCTTCTAGAGGAGATTTTAAAATATTTTTATGGTACTGATTATCAGCAGCAATGTTACAGATATATAAAAACACTGTAATTTTTAATTTGCAATTTGTAATGGCATTTTTTTACTTTAATTTTTAAGTATGCATGTAAATCAGTACTCATTATTAAGTTCTGAATTCGCAGCCTTGTAATAGGTTTAAATAGAATGTATGCAATTCAGCCTTTATTGCATTTGTTTAATTTCATTAATATCTAAGACTAACTTTGTTTTAATGCAAAGTATTAATTGTAATTGGATATTTATTCATTATTAATTATTATTAATATTATTCATTATTAATTATTATTAATATTATTCATTATTAATTATTATTAATATTATTCATTATTATTAATATTATTAAGTATTAATATTATTAATTATTATTAATATTATTAAGTATTAATATTATTCATTATTAATATTTTTATTATTATTAATATTATTCATTATTATTAATTATAATTGGACATTTACTCATTTCATTATTCAAAGCAATATGAAATACATTAATCGAATTTTGTTGAATACAAATAAATATGTATATAATAATTTTCCATTTATTATAAACTACCCGCATTTGGCGACCAGCCGATTCGTCAATATTTATTCGGACAAAAGGGTTCGATGAATTTTAACTTAGTCTCATAATAAGTTTTTCAGCAAAATATTTTTTAAGCTCTAAATTTCGATAGCCATAAGATTCACTTGCACTATTATATAGGCCTTAATCTGTCCTATCTTTGAACTCCGCGTCTCTCTCTGATTTTCTATCAGTGCACTCAAAATTCAGTTTTAAATTAAAATGGAAATGAAGCTTCCATTAATATAAAGATTTCTTTACTCAATCTAAGTATGTCATTAAATAAAACTAAGAATTGAGAGCAGAGTAGTTGATGTTTTATGTTCACTACAGAAATTGAAAAGTTATAATTTTTTTATAATTTATAATATCTCAAAGAATTGTTCAGCAAAAATTTCCAAAATTAAATGAGACATTCAGTTTTTAATTTTATTTTTAGATGAATATAAATGATCTCAATAATAATAATACATATTTTTTGGTTTATAAATATATTTAAAAAAATTATGGTTTCAATTCCTTTGGTCTTATACATTCATATTCTGTAAAATATTCTTAATATTTCAACTTCTCAGTAAATAAATAAACATTTCTATCTTCTTCAAATATGACTGATTTATTCAGTACTTATCTTCTTTATCAATTCTTGCAAATTTAGATCAATCATCATTTTCATATTCTAGGCCAATTATTCTAGATTAACCATGATTGGCTTCTTTAAGATCTTGATAAAGTGATCTGAAATCGCCAATTTTTATCGAATAGTTATATTGAAATTTGCATAGATCGATCAGCTTGGATAATTGATTTAGTTGATTGGAGTGCCACTTTTTTTATTTTAAGGAGGACTTATTGTCTGTAGAATATTTTGTTAAATATGATTCACATAGCAGATGATATATCTAAAAATTTTAAAGTCGTAATTCATCACCATTTCTTCTCTCAATCTACTAATTTTATATTTCACTTAGAGCATTTGTTAAGAGATGTATGTCTCTCCCAAAAAAATTAAGAAATTAGATGTTGGGCTCCGATTACAGAAGATACCTTGTAGATGTTAAGCCATATTTTCCTTAAATAAAACTGTTTAATTGGATTAGTAATATATGTATAGTAAAATATCACAGAAAACGTTTCCATGCATTTATTTCCCAAAAATACCATGTTTCATATTTGTTTCATTTTATGCAGACACGTGCCTAAAATGACATTTTTATATGTTTAATTTGGAATGATAGTTGATTTATTTTTTCTCATCTGAGAACATGATATTGTTTTGGTTAGAAAATTTTGATATCTCCGAAATATACGGGTAAATAATATTTTTATCTGGTTTTATAAATTTTGCATTATTGATTTTTACGTATACTTGTTTGAAAGAAGATGCGTTTTCAAATAACTGACCTGGTTTTACCAGTATAGCTTTAATATTGTGTATGCTTAACGTTGAAAGCAGATGCATTTTTATTTCGCATGATTCATTAAAATGTGGAGATAATTTACAATCACGAAGGCGAATTCTTTGATTTGCACAATATATCTCCTTCACATACGTGAAAGTAACAATTCAAAACATGTCTTCTTGTTTGAAAAATTTAAAAAAAATTACGAATGCAAATATATTTTATTTCTACTTATTATCAATTGCTTTTTGTTCGTCGTTTCTTTGAAATGACGTCATCTTCGAGTTCGTTTAAGATTTCTTACTTTTTAATAAATAATCTCGCTCTCAGAAGATTATCATTTGGTGGTTTTTTAAAAATTCTTTTTCTGTTTTAAGTGTCACACTTTTATAATATATTTTTATTATGTATTTTTATTCATTTTAATTCTTTAATTGAATTAATAATTTTGATATTGCAAACGATCAAGAAATTTTTTTCTTGCATTTATTGTTTAAAAAATATCACATTTCCTATTTATTTCATTTCATATAATCACGTGATGAAAATTATATTTTTCTGTTTTATTTTTGGTAGTAATTAACTTATTTTTTTAATCAGAGCTTCTGAAATCTATAGGCAGCATATTATTATAAGCTGATTTATTTTATATCCTCGAAAAGAAAAAAAAATTTATTTTATGTGAAATAAATTGTTGAAAAAAACGATTAAATTGAATGTTTAAAAATTCATTAAAAATAGAGTTTTAATTTATAGGTCAAAGCATCAGTATCATTGAAAAGCTAATTTTTTTAGCTTTAACTTGATGCAAAAATCAATTTTGTACTGTAATATTTTCGGAAGCTATAGCGAAAAAACTTCAAAATTTGGCTTATTTTTTAGTTAATTAAAATTTTATTTAAAAATAAAAAAAGGGGCTCTGACGTGCGCATTCCCAGCACCCTAGGTATACATGTACCACATTTTGTAGCTGTTGGTCAAACGGTCTGTCTTGTACAGCGCGAACACACACACACACACACATTGTGCTTTATTATATGTAAAGATATATATATATATATATATATATATATATATATATATATATATATATATATGTATATATCTTTCATATACTAAACTTTTTTAATAATCCGTATTGTTTCTATGTATTTTTTTTTTCATTTATGCTTTTAGTAGTCCATCACAAGACAAAAAACTTCCTCTCATATGAATTTGGTTTGATTTTTTATAGAGATTTCACATATATATTTATAATAGAAATGTATATTTGAAATACATAGTTTAAAAAAATGTTTTTATATTTATAATTTTTTATAAAAATAAAAATATTTCTTTTCTTTTTTTTATTATTTTCTTTATATTATAAATATATATAATTTCCAAAAAAATATTTTTTATATTTATAAAAGAAACAGTATTTTTTCCATCTGCCCCCCTCCTCCCGAAAAGAAAGAAAAATATGATTTGTGCAAAAGTAGTAAATAACGCATGCATTAACTTAGTAAAATAAGAATAATATTAAACAGTAAAAAAAAGAACTATAGTTATCTAGATACATTAAATAAAAGCGTTTATAAAAAGAATTAACAACATTTTTACTAAAGTTAAGTTTAAAAAGTCAACAATAAATAAATAATTATATCCAAAAATTTTCAAATTTGTCTTCCCTTGCGTAGTAAATGCTTGCCCAAATTCTCATACAAAGTTTAAGCAATAGTTACATTGACATTTATTTATAAATATTTTTGTCGCTTATTAATTGGGATAAAAACAAATTGATAAGGTTTTTTATAAATAAATATATAAGGTTTTTTTAAATTAATAAAAGTATTATTAACAGTTCAAACGTGATTTTTTAATATTTCATTAGACAAATACAGAAAAATCAAACCCGCTTTTGAAAACTCGCTTTTTCTTTTGAATAAACTATTATACATAATTATGGCATGTAAATATGAGAGTTTCCCTATCTGTAATAAGTATAATAGTTTTCTCTTGAATTCGAAATGAAATATTGAAAGAAAGAATGAAGTATACAGCTCATATCACCAATCGGTCCTGTTATCGCGAATTCTTACAAGAAAGTGATGTCCTATTCTCAGGGGGGATTTCCTATTCCCCTAATTGGAGGGACCACCCGCATTCTAACAGCCAGCGGAAACCAGAAAATGAGCTCTAACAAGCTGATCTTCCACCTTGTTTATTACACTTACGGGGGGAAAGCAATGGCGATTTTCTACGGGGAAGCCGTGTTAAGAGATATTTGCGGATGGAGACTTTCTACGTTCCTGGCGGTTTTAAAGCGACACGTTGGAGAGGATTTCTACGTTCCTGCCGGTTTTCAAGAGACACCTTGGAGCGACTTTCTACGTTCCAGCCGCTTGAAGGGTTAATACAACACCTAACAAATATGAAGTTCTATGGATAAAATTAAGTACACAAATTTTTTATATTTCTCTCATATACTCCAGACAAACTCTACAGAGGTTGATAGTTTGTATTTTCACAAGTATTTAAATGCAAGAACTCAAAAACGCAACTACTTAAATATATAAAATTTTCAATTGAAGAAGTGGGAAGGGATTTTTTTTATCCCTTGTCGCCAATAAATATAAGTGTTGTGACATTCTGTCACTAGGATCTCATACTTTAAAAGAAAAAATATCTTTTATTTTCTAATAGCATTGCAATTAATCGTTATGTGAATCAGGAAGAAAAATAAATTCTTTACGGACTGTTGAAAAAGATCATGTCATTTTACATAATCTTGAAGCACATTCTATTTATGAGGAAAAAAATATCAATAACAGAAAAAAAATAATTTTGTTTAAGCCAAATGGTTGAATCTCTTTAAGAATTTGAATCAAATTACAATATACAGATATTTTGCAATTATTATAAAACAGTAATTTATTATTATTAATTTCTTGAAAAATTAAATTGTGGAAATTAAAAATTCAGTAGAATTTATTTTAATAGTCCTTGTGTATTGAATTGCTGATTGATATAAAATTAATAGTAGGAAATAAAAAAAAATTAGATAAATGAAAACTTTTTCATTTTAAGAATTTTTTTATAATGATGAATAATGTGATTTGAATCGGAAAATTAAAAATGATTTATTGCAGAAAATTTAATTTATATTTTGGTACTTTATTCGATTGAATACACTAAATCATTGATTAATTGGATTTGATTTTAAAATCGAGCATTAAAACTGAAATACTTCGAGGAAATATCAAGAAGTGATGCTTTTTCTTTAGATTAGACAGTTTTTCTGATTAGATTTCAGTGAATTTTCTTTGAGACATTTAGAAAAAATAACTTTTTTATATATATAATTATCTTTCAAAAATGTTAAATTAATTTACAAAACAATAATAAAATTAAACAATGGAAATGAAAAATTTATCAAAAGGCTAATTTAACAAAGCCATCAAGCCTTTTGAAAGTACGTTTCATAATTTTTTCCTACTTAGCTTAATTCAACTATATTTATCTTAGTGAAAAATGAAATATCAAAACATAAAGGAAATTAATTTAAATGAATAAAATATAAGTAAAACATTTGTCTAGATAATATTATTATTTTATTTGTTTTAACAGCACAAATTAAAATGTATTTAAATGATACCGATTTTAAATTCAATTCATGGGATATTAATCATAGGTAAAGGCGCCATTGTTTTGCTTCCAAGCATTTATGCATTGTATCGTATGCAATTGCTTGGAATTTCAAGTTTGCTGTGATTGGTCAGTCAAATCAACAACTGTTTATGCTGAAGGATTTTTGCTTGTCACCCAATAATAATCCATATGCTATGGATGGCAGCCACTTTTGATGATTAGTAAAGTCAAGGGAACACAGTAAGACTCTGTAGACTTATGCTGTGATATGAGGATACGTGTTATGAAATATTATAAAAGTTCTCTGGAATATTATAAAAATGGCAGTATAATTACTTCAATCACCAGTATAATATAAGAAAATTACTTTCAAGATTCACACTATAAGATGACACTGCTACTTCTATCATAAGAAATTTCTTCCGATACCATATCATTTAGCATAGAACTAACTTCTCTATTACGTAGACAGATTGTATCAAGTCTTCAGGCGATCTCTGTATTAGCTCAATAACGAAGTCGTTTGTATTCATTTACTGAAAAATTTAACGCGAATCTTATCAAAGTTATATCAAATTGCAATTAAGTATTAAATTAAAGTATAAACAAGTAATACACTGAAGTGACAAAAGTCATGGGATAGCAATATGCAAATATACAGATGGCAGTAGTATCGCAGCGAAAAAGTATAAATAAGCAGTTCGTTTTCCAGAGCGTTCATTTGTCTTCAAGTTATTCATGTGAACAGGTTTTTCGTGATTTATGACGGCACGCGAAGTATTAACAGACTTTGAACTTGGAATGTTAGTTGGAGCTAGACGAATGGGTCATTCCATTGCGGATATCGTTAGTGAATTCAACATTCCGAGATCCACAGTATCAAGAGTTTGCCGAGAGTATGACATTTCTGGCATCCCATCCCATCATGGACAACGCAGTGGGCGACCACCTGCACTTAACGACCGAGACCGCCGACATCTGTGTAGAATGGTTAATGTTAATAGACACGCAACACTTCGTCAAATAACTGCAGGAATCAATGTGGGAAGTGTCCGATAGGACTGTCCGGTGAAATTTGTCTTCTTTGGGCTATGACAGCAGAAGATCGACTCGAGTGCCATTACTGACAGCCCGACATCGCCTACAGCGACTCTCCTGGGCTCGTAAGCATATCGACTGGTCCCTAAACCAGTGGAATACCGTGGTGTGGTCAAATGAGTCACGATTTCAGTTGTTACGAGCTGATGGTAGAGTTCGAGTGTGGTGCAGACCCAACGAAGCCATGGACCCAAACAGTCAGCAAGGCACTGTTCAAGCTGGTGGTGGCTGCATAATGGTGTGGGCTG
>JAOUZG010039572.1:5117-15950 GCA_026289955.1 Argiope argentata
GAAGCTACTGCATTCCTCCTTCCGTTGTAAAGCAGAACAGAGCAACAACAAGAATTAGTAAAATTATGAAATATGTTTTCTATCTAATTAGTTTTGATGGAATTAAAAATAAAGTAAGAGAAACGGGAAAATACCAAAAACAATAATACATGAACGGCAATGGAATGATTGATACAGATGTTTAAATTTATTTTATATTTAAAAATAGGAAAGATCTTTTTCCCTCTCCAAATAATAGATTTTGACGGTTAAGTTAAAACTCAATAACAATACGAAAATTAAAACACGAAGTCTCAAGTCGAATCTGGATAGATTACTTTGATGATGATTTTCGAGATTTTGAATCCTGCTAATGAAGAAATTTTAATAGAATAACCAACTGACAAAATCATTTTCGAAAATGGATATCACGGCATGCAAATAAGTATGTGAGAAAACAAGCTGTATTTCTGATGTTGTTGCATATCCTATTTCTATTGAACTCCATTTCAAACCAGTTTAAGAAATCAAGGAAAGAGGGGTGTAGTAGCTTCTGAGGGTAGTGATATAAAATTCTCTTACCCGCAAGTAATCTCACGGAAAATATCATTAAACTGAATGAGCGTACCACCTCAACAGCAGCGCTGGCTGGAAATGTGATTGAGTCCTAAGGGCTATCACCGGCAAAGGTACAAACCTTCCCGTAGAAAGTACATGCTTCATCACGGGATGAGCCTAACTACCACCTATAAGTGTACCCTCCATGGCGACGTGATCCAACCATCATGCAGGAAGCAACTCATCCTCATTTCGAGGTTCCTCTCCCAGGGGTTAAGCTTATGTAGGTAAGGACCTTAAGAACCCAAGAACAGAAATCTGACTTTAGCTCATATAAAGATGACGCTCACACACTCTCTTGCATACGCACACATAGAGCACAGAGTAAGGATCAATCATACCCGAAACCGTGATGGCCAGATTACGGGGAGGACGTACTAACCCTAGGTCAGGATGCCAGCATTTACAGTTCTACATCGAATATATATATATATATATATATATATATATAAAGTTCTTATATTTTCACTGGTATTTATAAACATATTGCCGTTACTTAAAAAAATGCTGTCAGCTATGGTTTAAAACGAGGAGCCGGGTTTCTTAAAAATAGATTTATTAATCAGTTATATAAAAAAAACATAACTCGTTTCTTCGAGTAATAAAAACAAGAGCATAATGCTACACGAACCCGGTTGGTGCATGTCTTAGCCGTTCATTCGCTCCTCGCGAAGTCAGCATCAAAACCAACGCAAAAATACAGCTTTTATGTGTATGACACACCTCTAGTGTTGCCAACATAACTATGTAAAACATGCACTACCCGTATGCAAATTGAGATCATGGTCTGGGATTGAAAAACATGGGTTCAAAAATATCCAACAAGCGGTCCCCTTTTTTCAACTCCCCCACCATGGTCCCTTACAAATCAATAATGATTGTATTTTATGCAATTTACAGATAGACACAACAGAAGTTTCATTGCATTACATTACAAGAACAGGACAAATCAATTTTCACCAAAACTTACAAAAAGTGCATTTACTTTATATAAAAAGAAGCTTTCTAAAAAGTGTAATAATTTTTCTTTAGACGTCGGCTTTGTAAATATATCTGCTACATTATCTTTGGTATTAACATAATTTATTTTAAATATCTTGTCCTGGATTAAATTTCTTAAGAAATGGTAACGAACATCTATGCGTTTCGTTCTATAGTTTTCTATAGGAGATTTAGAAAAATTTATAGCTACTTGGTTGTCGCAAAACATTACATTTTCGATTAACTCTAAATTCAAACTTTTATTTGCGAGTACATTTTTCAACCATATAAATTCCTTAGCAGCTTCTGTTAAAGAAATATACTCTGCCTCCATCGTAGATAGACTAACAGATTTTTGTTTAAACGTTCACCAGGAAATAGGGGTTTCGTCAATGAAAGTTATGAAACCGCCTATAGATACTCTATCGTCTCTTTGTAGCAAAATTTGAAAAACATTTTAATTTTAATGATTTAATTTTTGAAAGTTGCAATTTATAATCTTGAGTATATTTTAAATATCCTAATAATTTTAATAGACAATTCCAATGCACCATGCCTGGATTTGATTGAAATTGCGATAGTATATTAACCACATACATGATGTCTGGTCTTGTTCGGAGAGCAATATAGGCTAAAGATCCTACTAAGTTTCTATAAGATAATTTCAAGATTTCTCCACTTGTTTTAGGTGAATCTAGCTTGGAAAGAACTTGACCTTTTGCTATGGGCAAGGAACTTATAGGATATTTATATTTTTCATAAATTGTACAAATTCTTTGAATATAGGCTCTCTGATGAATAAATAGGCTATTTCCTTGCTCTTCGAATTCTATACCAAAAGTTTCTTGGTTCTACCCAATATCTTTAAATCAAAACTGTCTTGTAATAAATTAAGCACAAAATCTACATTTTCACTTTCTTTACCAAATACAATTATGTCGTCTACATAAAATAACAATATTACATTATCTTCAAAAATACATACACAATTAACCCATTCTAATTTCTCAAATTTTAATTGAATTAATTTATTTTCCAATTCTAAAAACCATTGGCGTCCACTTTGGTGGAGTCTATATATTGCCTTACGCAACTTACACACTTTGTTTGGATCAACTTCGTATCCCGACGGTTGCTTCATATACATAATTGTGTCTAAATTTGCATATAAATATGCATTGGTAATATCAACGTGAACATGCATCCATTTCCATAAACATACACATATAGTGAAAAATAGTCTTACAATAGAAAAATTAACAACTGGACTGAATATTTCGTCATATGACTCGCGTTTTAATTGTGTATTGCCTTGAGCCACTAAACGAGCCTTGTATCTAATTTAATTATTTTCATCACGTTTTATATTATAAACCCAATGGTTTCCCAATATTTTTTCATTATCAGGAGGATTAACCAAATCCCAAACGTTACGTTCCATCATAACCTTTATTTCCCTATCCATCGCATCGCACCATTTGGATGCTTCTCTGGATCCAATTGCTTGTTTATAATTATTGGGGATGAATACCTCAATAACATTAGTTTCTTGTTGAGTTTTGGTCAAATCTGAAAACTCCGAGATTCTGTGTCTTCCTTTTTAAAATCAAACATATTTGGGTCAAAATCAACAATGTGATCCTTACAATACCGTTCTATTTCATTGAAGGATTTCAATCGGGTTGATGACCTTTCGATACTATAGTATATGTCAGCTCCAGTTACTTTTCTAACAATTTTTCGAATCCACTTAACCTCTGTACATGGGGTTAACCGACGATTAATGGTTGATAAATCAAATTTCTCGCTTGGAGCTTGTGAAACTAAACGACTCACCAAGGAATTTGTTACAGTATTAAAATCGTCTTCATAATCATCATAATTTGGAAAGCTAAAATTAAGTTTGGGGTAAGCTCTAATATTTTCTTTATAATCGATTCCTTTCTTATTTTCATCGATTCTCACATTAATAGTTTCAATTAATTTATTATCTTCTATTAACCATATCCTGTAACCTTTCGTATGCAAAGCATAACCCATCATAATTCCTAGTTTTGCTCGCATATCAAATTTCTTTCTCATATGCTTTGGCACACCGACATATGCAAAACAACCAAAAGGTTTTAGATGCGATACGGATGGTTTTCTACTGGAGTACTTTTCAAAAGGGGTTTTATTACAGTCTTTATGACAAACCCTATTCAAAGTATAAGTGAAGCTAAGTAATGCTTCACCCCAAAACTTATGTGCTACTGCACTAGACTTAATTAATGCTTTGATTCCATCTAAAGCGGTTAAATTATACCGTTCTGCGACACCATTCTGTTCAGGTGTATATGGGTTAGTTATCTGGCGCTTTATACCCAGTTCTGATAATGATATGAATACATTCTTACAAAATTCTAATCCACCATCGGTTTTAACTGCGATTCGTTTTCTTCCTAGAAAACGCTCGGCACGTTTCTGAAACCTTAAAAATGTATAGAAAACGTCCGACTTCTTCTTAATGGGAAATACTGTCACCTTTCTAGAGTAGTCGTCTATTATGCTTAAGAAATATTTATTACCGCCTTGGCTTTCAGTTGGCATTGGCCCACAAAGATCCATATGCAACAATTCCAACGGATGTTTCGATCTTACGGCCCCTGTCTTTTTAAACGAACTCTTGGATTTGGCTAATTTACATGGAATACAATGAGATCTTTCATAATTAGTTAAACGCGAAAGACCTTTTACTCTATCATTTCTACTAGTCTTTATCAGGTAATCGTTATTGATATGGCAAAGGCGTTCATGCTATATGTCGATTGATACACCTTTCTTTTTGTTAGTTACATCACTAACGGAGTTAGTTTCATTATACTTGGATAATATACAGAGTAGGTTTTAAAAAATACAGATTTTCTAGGCGTGTTGCCGAAAATAACTTTTTCCAGTCTTTATTAAAAACATTAATTTTACCATTTGTACCCACAAAATGCTCACCTTTACTTTCTAATCTGGAGCCGAATAGCAAATTTCTCCTCAATTTGGGGTTAAATAGAACATCAGACAATGAAACAATCCTTATTTTTCACTAAAAATCTAATTTTTCCAATCCCCTCTACTGGACAACTTTTATCTGTTGTCGTTAATGATATTTCGTTGTTTGTGACTTGTTTAAGATCAAAAAATAAATTTTTGTCATTACAAAAATGGCTTGTTGCAGCCGTATCTATTACCCAATCTTTATCAGAGGTCTCCTCAAATAAGTTACAACTAGTAACGGGTTGACTTTTTAGCTCTATTAAGTTGCATTCAGCCTCAAAAAAACCGTAATTTTATTTTAAAATCTGTATTTAAATTTTCATTTAAAGGCAAAGGAGACTTTTCACGAGATTTCTTATATTTACAATTTACTTTAAGATGGCCGTATTTATTACATAAATAACATGGACCCACCATATGAGGACGTTTTACCTTTTTGGCAGGTTTATTGTTGAAACCCTTATCGTCCTTTTAATGGTACTCCGCTTTACCAGCAGGATTTCCAGAAGTTGAGTCCGTACTGCCAGGAACTAAATTCGCACCACCAGGAACAGCACTTTCACCATGAGGAATTTTATGGGTCTTCTTACTTGGTATATTACTGTAGAACACAGTCTCCACTTTTTCCAAATCTTGTTTCATTAGCTGGAGTCGGTTCGCCTCGAGTATCAGTTCCGCTTCTATCTTATGGGCTGTACAATCTCCATCTTTCCATCTATATATCTGTTGAACTGTAGACTGGAATTCTTGAGGAAGCCATCTAATAAGTTGAAATCCCAAGTACAAGTCGTCCACTTTATGACCTGCGTCATGTAGCCTGCTAGCCACCGTCTTTACTCGAGAAATGAATAACCCCACGTTCTCTCCTGGTTGGCATCTTGTTTTAAAAAAATTCATCTATAAGCTGGATGATTCTGGCTCTTGTCACTGGTTCAAAATGATCTTTGAGTATCTTCTATGCTACTGCCCCATCAGTTGTGTCCGATATTAGAATTTTAAGATCCGGACTGATGTTTGTGTAGATCAGGGTGTAGCTTCGGTCTTTAGGGAGTTGCCAATCACATCTCTCCCTGTAGGTAGCCCCTCATTAGGATATTCTGTTTTGGTCAGTATTATAAAGTCCCAGCATCCGTAATGCATAAGGATTGCCTGCATATCACGCTTCCACGTATTCCAGTTATTTTGGGTCAGCACTGGAATAGGATTGTCAACTTCCATCACTGCACAGAAAGTAATCGCGGGAACTGCTAAACCATCCTTGACAAAGTAAAATTTCCTGGGCCCATAACCCTTGTTGTCGGCTATGGTTTAAAACGAGGAGCCGGGTTTCCTAAATAATAGATTTATTAATCAGTTATATAAAAAACATAACTCGTTTCTTCGAGTAATAAAAACAAGAGCATAATACTACACGAACCCGGTTGGTGCATGTCTTAGCCGTTCATTCGCTCCTCGCGAAGTCAGCATCAACACCAACGCAAAAATACAGCTTTTATGTGTATGACACACCTCTAGTGTTGCCAACAAAACTATATAAAACATGCACTACCCGTATGCAAATTGAGATCATGGTCTGGGATTGAAAAATATGGGTTCAAAAATATCCAACAAAAAAGAATACATGTATTAATTTCTATAAAGTTATGTCTTGTGTGAGGTTATCAAAACTTGCAGGAACCGCTTCTGTCTCAGTAAAGGTTCTAAACAATTTACTATCATATTAAATAATTCGCGTAATTTATAACATTTGTTAAACATAATTAATTTAATATTATCGAAATAAATGTATATATTACTTTTTTTGTCTAGGTATCTCTAGATTAGTCAACTTAAATTACAGATTATTAATAAATTCTCAAATTCCATTTCAAAATATTATAAATACTAGGCTACATAATTTAAGGGCCATTAAGTGAACGCCTCATTTGAAACTGACACTGAGCCTTTTTTAGGATAAACTTCATAATTTTGAGCCTGCTGATATGTAATGAGAAAAATACCTGAGCTTGCGCCCTATTCTCCAAACTTCCGCATCCCTGTAACGAGAAGATATTTTTAAAAAAATATGTTTTTAAAATTTTTTATATGATTTTGGCCAATTTTTATTTATTGAAATGTTGTCAAATTATGGCATTAATTCATAAGTCAACATAATGCCATTAAGCATGAATACAACTGTTATCTGAAAATATTTTCAAAAAGTTCATTTAATTATTTGAAGCGATTTTGGTTCCATGCAGATTTTGTATCCAAAACACCCATTCACATTTTTAGAATTCGTGATAATAAAGCATTTTTTAATATTTCATCAAATATTAAGTATCTATTTGAATTTCAAAATTAATTAGGGCTTGAATGATATGACTAATTATTAACAGAAAAATGTCTAAAATGTAGATATTACAAAATTGGGAAAAAGAGAGAAAAAAATCTGTAATTTGTCAAAACGAGAAGAAAATATTTGTAATATGTATTTACAAAAGTAAGACTTTAAAGTCGTCATGATAAAATACATTATAATAAAACAAAAATGAGAAATTCATTCAGTGAAATAAAACGTTAGTTATTGAACTCGAATTAAGAGACAGCCAAAAAAAAGACATGACTTTAAATAAGATAATAAAAATTTCAAAGTGCTAAACTACAATGCAAAATTAAGTCAAACTGTAAAATAATCTTCCACAATTTTAAAATATTTTATTTTAACATAAATTATTGGATAATTACAAGTCCTTAAAATAAAAGCAAATCTGAAAATCTCCAAAGATTAAATTTCAAAATTACCAAAAGCGCACACGAAAAAGTCGTGATAAGTAAACAATAAAGTAGGCTTAATATTTTAAAAGAAAATGATATCTGTTATTAGGAATTATGTTTAAAGTAAATTTGTAAAATTGATTAAAATTAGAAAAACGGTTAAACAGAAAAAAAATTCATGCCAATATAAAAATAATTTTTTCCCATTTTCCGATGATATAAGAATAATTTTTGTGCAATGATATGTTCCAGATATATAATGAAAAAAAATGTAAAATGATTCTACCCACAATTCTAAATAGAAGCCGCAAAAAATATAAATAACGTAAGTAAACCAAAAAAGTAATGATAAGAATTTCAGGAACAAGCTCGGAAAACATTGTATTAAACATGAAAATAAACTTGAACCTCAATGAAAGTAATTCTTTCTTTCTTTCTATATATAACCCAAAAAATTACAATTTTTCATCATTGCAATTAGGGTTTTTTCCCCCGAGTTTTTTTATTTATCAATAAAGAAGAAGAAAATTTTTTTTAAAATACCAGCAAATATTCAAATAATGTAGTCGATACCAACTAGATGGCAGCACAAATCCATTCTATTTGTGTTTCTAAACGGAATTTTCCATTTACTTTAAATTTTATGGCATTGTTAAGAATCGAAAATTCTTCAAATCTTCGGATGCTAGCTGACCTGGAGGACAGGACGACTGGCTGAATTGTAGTTTTTTAATGATCTTGAGTTCGAGTCTCAAAATATTTAAATATTCTTTATATTTTCTTTTTTTGTTATTATTTCCAAATACAAATTCTCTCTTTAATGTGAAACACCCGACAAAGATGTATTGAAAATATAAAAAATCTCATTCAAGTATTAATATATTTATTAGCACTTTTTAGTGTCAAGTTCATGCACAAGCGCAGAAATCCTATTTTTTCATAGCATTGGGCTTTTAGACCAAGATTTCATTAAACTAAAAACTTAAATTGTATGGCATTGTTAAGAAACAAATATTAATCAGCTCTTCGGATGCTAGCTGGCCTGGTGGACAGGACGACTGGCTGAATTGTTGTTTTTAATGGCCTTAAGTTCGATTCTCAAAATATTTAAATATTCTTTATATTTTCGTTTTTTGTCATTATTTCCAAATACAAATTCTCTCTTTAATGTGAAATACCCCACAAAGATGTATTCAAAATATAAAAAATCTCTCTCAAGTTTTAATATATTTATTTGCAATTTTTAGTGTCAAGTTCATGCACATGAGCAGAAATCCTATTTTTTCATAGCATTGTGCTTTTAGACCAAGATTTCATTACACTAAAAACTTACATTTTATGGCATTGTTAAGAAACAAAGATTTTTCAGATTTTCGGATAATAGCTGGCCTGGTGGACAGGACGACTGGCTGAATTGTTGCTTTTTAATGGTCTTGAGTTCAATTCTCAAAATATTTAAATATTCTTTATATTTTCTTTATTTATATTTATTTCTAATACAAATTCTCTCTTTAATGTGAAATACCCCACAAAAATGTATTCAAAATATAAAAAATCTCTTTCAAGTATTAATATATTTATTTGCACTTTTTAGTGTCAAGTTCATGCACATGCGCAGAAATCATATTTTTTCATAGCATTGTGCTTTGAGACCAAGATTTCATTACACTAAAAACTTAATTTTTATGCCATTGTTAAAAATCAAAGATTCCTCAGCTCTTCGGATGCTAGCTGGCCTGGCGGACAGGACGACCGGCTAAATTGTAGTTTTTTAATGGTCTTAAGTTCGACTCTCAAAATATTTAAATATTCTTTATATTTTCTTTTTTTGACATTATTTCCAATAAAAATTCTGTCTTTAAAATGAATTACCCCACAAAAATGTATTCAAAAAATAAAAAAATCACTTTCAAGTATTAATATATTTATTTGCAAATTTTAGTGTCAAGTTCATGCCCTTCCGCAGAAATCCTATTTTTTCATAGCATTGTGCTTATAAACCAAGATATTATTACACTAAAAACTTAAATTTTATGGCATTGTTAAGAATCAAAGATTCCTCAGCTCTTCAGATGCTTGCTGGCCTGGTGGACAGGAGGACTGGCTGAATAGTAGTTTTTTGATGGTCTTTATTTCGAGTCTCAAAATATATAAATATTCTTTATATTTTCTTTTTTTAACATCATTTCCAAATAAAAATTCTCTCTTTAATGTGAAATACCCCACAAAGATGTATTCAAAATATAAAAAATCTCTTTCAAGTATTAATATATTTATTTGCAATTTTTTATGTCAAGTTCATGTTCATGCGCAGAAATCCTATTTTTTCAGAGCATTGTGCTTTTAGACTAAGATATCATTACACTAAAAACTTAAATTTTTTGCCATTGTTAAGAATTAAAGATTCCTCAGCTCTTCGGATGCTAGCTTGCCTGGTGGACAGGACGACTTGCTGAATTTTAGTTTTTTGATGGTCTTGACTTCGAGTCTCATAATATTGAAATATTCTTTATATTTTCTTTTTTTGTCATTTTTTCCAAATAGAAATTCTCTCTTTAATGTGAAATACCCTAAAAAGAGGTTTTCAAACTATAAAACCTCTCTTTCAAGTATTAATATATTTATTTGCAATTTTTAGTGTCAAGTTCATGCACATGCGCAGAAATCCTATTTTTTCTTAGCATTGTGGTTTTAGACCAAGATTACATTAAACTAAAAACGTAAATTTTTTGGCATTGTTAAGAATCAAAGATTCCTCCGCTGTTCGGATGCTAGCTGGCCTGGTGGACAGGACGACTCTCTGATTTGTAGATTTTTGATGGTGTTGAGTTCGATTCGCAAAATATTTAATTATTCTTTATATTCTTTTTTTATCTTTATTTCCAAAACAAATTCTCTCTTTAATGTGAAATACCCCACAAAAATGTATTGAAAATATAAAAAATCTCTTTGAAGTATTAATATATTTATTTGCAATTTTTAGTGTCAAGTTCATGCACATGCGCAGAAATCCTATTTTTTCATAGCATTGTGGTTTTAGACCAAGATTTCATTAAACTAAAAACTTAAATTTTTTGGCATTGTTAAGAATCAAAGATTCTTCACGTCTTCGGATGCTAGCTGGTCTGGTGGACAGGACGACAGGTTGAATTGTAATTTTTTCATGGTCTTTAGTTCGAGTTTCAAAATATTTAAATAATCTTTATATATTTTTTTTGTCATTTTTTCCAAGTACAAATTCTCTCTTTAATGTGAAAAACCACACAAAAAAGTATTCAAAATATAAAAAATATCTTTCAAGTATTAATATATTTATTTGCAATTTTTAGTGTCAAGTTCATGCACATGCGCAGAAATCGTATTTTTTCAAAGCATTTTGGTTTTAGACCAAGATTTCATTACACTAAAAATTTAAATTTTATGGCATTGCTAAGAATGAAAGATTCCTCAGCTCTTCGGATGCTAGCTGGC
>JAOUZG010039589.1:0-17889 GCA_026289955.1 Argiope argentata
AGTCTGGCAGATCCTTAAGAGACAAACCTCTGGATCCTATGTATGCTGTAATTTCCTTGGAAGCCACATACCTTCATATATTTTGAGGGATGTTGTCCAAGATCTCCGAACTCCTGTTGGCAGCAAAGGGCTTCCTATTTTGAGGAGGTGAAGACTGCCAGGAAAGAACAACTTGGCAACAACAACAACTTTATGTCCAAGAATATAAATTAATAACATGATCATGAAATTTTTAAATTAAAACAGAAAATAATCGGGCTAACAGGAGAGCGCCATTTTATCCGTGGAATGGATACAGGCTTGAAGGAAGCCACTTTGCTTTTAGCTGCTAAAATGGTGAATTTAGTAATCCCATCATTTCGTTGAACAGCATAAACTACACAGACATATGCTGATTCCGATGCATCCGAAAACGCATGAAGAGTAATTTCCTTTTCTGTAATTAGAATCCATCTCAGAATAGAAATGAGACAAATTTGTTGAAATCCCTTTTTGAATTTACCCCCCTTATCTGCAAACTGTTCCGGTAAGGCACTGTCCCAATAAGTTTCAGCAATCACAACCGCTGATAAAGGATCTTTATTAATATTGTGCAAGGTGAAAGAAAACCCAAAGAATCAAATAACCTTGCAGATTGGGATAAAAAAGATCTTTTTGGTAATTTCATTCTCAAAGTTAAAGTCAGTTTTAAAAACAATGCAATCAGGAATAGAGTCCCCAATAAGTCCAAGAGTTTAAGAACTGTTTTCAGGATGAATTTCTACATTGGATACATTAACAGGTAGATGTTCGGTTATATTATTTAAGAGATATGGAGAATTCGAACGCCACTTTCTTAAGTGAAATCCTCGGATATCTAGAATTTCCGCCAATTTTTGGATTAACGCAATTGCTTCTTTATCATATTTTGAACCAGCCATCAAACCATCCATATGAAAGGAAATTTGAATCATTTTATATATTTCAGGATTCATAATTTGAAATCTTAGCCTATTTGATGTAAATATCTAGTATCTAAAAATGGAGCGGATAAAGTTCCATATGTTACAATAGAAAGTTTGTATTCTTTAATAGTTGAATCAAGTTCATTTCTCCACACACTATTTTTTGCAAATTTTGATCTTCTGAATCAATTAATATTAGTCTATACATTTACTTTATATCGGAAGTGAAAACAATTTTATTTAGTCTGAATCTGGTAAGAATAGTAAAAATATCTGGTTGCAAGGTTTGTCCTATACCTAAAACTGAATTTAACGAATCAGAGCTAGGAGGTTTGCAGAATCCATCAACCAGTTGTAATACTGTCTTTCCTTTGCACAGCATCATTGGGAATAAAGTATTCTGGTTAAGAAGAATCGACATCTTTATTAAGTGAGATATGCCCCAATTCTTCATACTAACTCTTAAAAACCTTGTATTTCATGCCAAGTTCTAAGTTGAATTTAATTTTTTGCCATTGTAGAACGCTAGAAACGGCCATTCTTCTTGTATCGCTTAATTGATTAATGTTCTTTAAAATTGGTAGTATTACAACAAATCGACCTTGATAATTTATTCTGTAAGTCGATTCAAAAGGATTTTCACAATTTTTCTTCGAACAGAAGAAGCTTTTTATCCGAAAACTCCTCCATTTGCAAAACAGAATGAATGTTGAAAAACATTTTTCACGGAAATCAGATGCGACTGCGAATACAACGTTGAAATAGAATCCCTTCGAATCTCAACCCAACCAAATATTGTGCTTTGCGCGATTGGTTGTTGCTCTTCAGACACACTGATTTTTTCTTTACGAAGGATTGAGAAAAAGCTATAAGAGCCTAAAATTATATCACATTCTGATGGCCTTGAAAACTCTTCATCGGTCAGAGAGATACCTTTCAAATAATCTAATTCTTTAATACTAATATTCTCAACTGGAATTTGAGAAGTAACCTTATTTATAATTAAAGCATTAGTTGTCAAACAAAAATCTTGACCCAATTTTTGAGTTAACTGAGCCACTTGTGGTTCCTGCTTGAACTCCACTTATTCCACTTAAAGGTAATTTAGCATTCTTTCTCTGTAATCCTAAAATATTTATTACCTTTTCAGTTACAAAACTAGATTTCGAACCGCTATCAAGCAAAGCTCTGAATAAAATAGAATCACCTTCACTATTATACAGTAGAACCTTTGCCGTGGGAAGGGAGGATATAAAGTGGGAGTTGTTGAGAGATGGACTAGAATCGCTTTCAGAGGGGTGGCGTACGGTTTGCTTATCATTAGTTTTGTGATCTGAAATACGTGCACTATTACTTTTAACATCTTCCTGCAATAGTACATTGTTTTTCTTAACATATGGTACATTTTATGTGATTATTTGGGAATTCTTTATATTTATGTGAATTCAAACATAAAGCAAAGATAGTTTCGTTTTACAAAATTCTTCCGAGCATTCAAATCTATATTTCTAAATTTAATACACTTAAACAATTTATGCATTCCTGAGCATTTCAAACAATTTTTATCAGTTTTATTTCAATCGTTATTTTTACAAGATACAATTTTGGCATTAGAATTAATTTTAGCATCAGATTCATTATAAACCATTAATTCAAGAGATGAACATCTGGTATTTAAAAACGTCAGGAATTATTTCCAAGCAGAAGATTCTATATCCGCAGTTTTCACGGATCAGAGTCTTCTTGTTTCAGGATCTTATTTTTGCAATAACAAACGAATCAGCCATGGATATCTGCTTGATGCCTCTTCTCCTAAAGATTATAATCCTCTCGAATCTCCGTCGCTCGTATCATGTTTCTGAAATTCGTTGAATTGGCTTGAGAGACGCTTTTTTGTTCCAAAAATGTTTTAATTAATGCATGAAAAACTTTCTTCTTTTTATCATACCTATACCTTAATTTCCCCTATTCTTCTTCATAGGAGTCATCTGACAGTGCTATGTGTCTAATGAAAGAAGATTCACCAGAAATCAAACCATTCAAATACTAAAATTTTTGACTATTGCTTTATGAAATATGTGAATGAGCTGTCTATATAAATAAATCCTTAAAGTTCATCCAATTTCCAAACTTTCCAGAAAACTCAGGTATGTTAAGTTTTGGTAAACGGAATTTTGAGTTTGCTGACGAATTTTGTATTTCAGTAGAAGCAGATGCAGATTTATTAAAATTATCAATTTTATCCTGAAACTTTAATTTCAAGGAAAAATTTCGATTTTCAAATTCCTCGATTTCAAAATCTTCTGTTAATTCTGAATCCAATATTTCAAATTCTTTATTGATATATTTTAATTTCTGCAGACGTATCACTATGTCATTCTTTGACTCTAATTCGTCTGCACCATTTTCCAATCTAGTCAAGGAGGCCTTAACTTTGCCTCTTGAGACTTTATATGTTTCTTATATTTTTTAGGATCATCCATGTTGAAATAAATTAAAGAAAAAATACTTTCATATTAATTTAATTCAATTAATCCGATGCTATTTTTAAAAAAGAATCAAAAACTAATAATCAATAATAAATAAAATTCAAGAAACCTATTTGTTTGTCATGCTGGCATCTCGTCTGTGTCTCCAATTTGTAGCAGGGTTTGTGTGTAGAATCCACGGATTTGAAGGATATTTGTGTGTACAATCCATGCTTTTGGGGGCATTTTCTTATTTATTTTTACACACACATATATATAACACCACATGAATCGATGATCGCACACAATGTATATAAGGTAATAAAGGAATAAAGGAATGCAATTTAAATAAAGGAATGCAGCCAACAAAGTGAGAACGAAGAATTCATTTTACCGAGAACAAAGAGAGCGATGCTTGCTTTCAACAGTTTCACATCAACCTTCTGATTGATGTGTTTATAATAAAAAAAGCTCAAAACCGCGTCGCTCTCATTGCATGTGTACATATGATTCAGAGCATACTGCGCCATCTATGTTCAGTATTAATTAATATTTAATACATGAATAACTAATACAAATAAGATAATTAAAGAATAAAGTAAAAATTGCAAATAATAAAATCACATAAACAAAATTACTGTTAATTATTGAAAGTTGTTTTTAATTTTCTACCTTCTAAAGTGAATTTGTCAGAGCACGTACGAAACTATTTCAGATCTACTCATCGTTGTTAATTTAAAACATTTTTAACTTCCCATAGGGAAGCGAATTTCGTTGTTTCTCTACTGCTTTCTAAAAGATGTATTGCTTATGAATGGAGGATTCAGTGATAAATTCAATATATGTGTAGATTCTTGTATTCGTTTCATACTTGTAGAATAGGTAAGGGCTCTAGTATTCCATTAACCACTGCTTTTGATCTCGTGTTCCATGTCATCGATTTCTTTTGTCTAGTTTTCTTGGTCAACTTAGACTATATCGCTATTTTTTTCATTTTGATATTATTGAAAAATCTCTGCTTACAAAAATCTTTTTGCATACGATGTGTCTGATAATTTTTTCAGTCTGAATATATTTTATTTCAGAAATCAAATAACCTTTTTCGGATGCTTCAATTATTTAGCTGAAACATATCTTGCATGTGTAGAATTCCAAAAGGAATATTTATTTTATAATACAATGTTGAACAAACGCTACCTTTTATCACTTCTGAATATTTTTTTGTAATTTTCAAATTTTTGTTCTATTCATATTGCTTATCATAAGTATATATCCCTGAATGTTTTTACAATGGCCTAAAATAATGGAAACGCCTCTATTTCTAAAATTGTACCATTGAGTGTGCAATTTAAAAGCATCTCTAACAAATAATTCTAACAGACACTTTGAGATAAAATGGCTAGAAATTAAATTCCTTAATAATCTGCTGAATTATTTCAGAAAATTAAAAAAAATCGTTTTCACAGTAATTAAGCATTTTTCTCTTATTTCGTTATTGCTGCAGCTCAGTGGTTAAAGAATCGTGGGTTGGGAATGTCATTCTGGCAGATATCAATCGTATTATTCGAGTTAGATGCATGTTTTATATTTTTGAAGGACCAGGTGTATTTGTTTCGACTGTTAAAATGTGTCAATGCTTTTATAATCGCGATCATGCAAGTTCGTCTTTTGCGAATTTTACGGACAATCGTTCTTTTTTCTCCAATCGGCATCTCTGTCTAATAGAAAAACGAAAGAACAATTTACTGTGAAATTGATTTTTTTTAAATTGCCTCTTAAGATTAGGACGTATGAAAATACTGAAAAATTGGTCTGTACACTTCAACATGCTTTGAGAGAAAAATAAAAAGCTCCCATCTGCACGTGATTTGTTTTCGAATCGGTGCAATACTCTTAAGATGTTTTAAAAATGGATTTTTAATTAATCTGAGGTTTAATATTCAATTTTTCATTTAACTTCATTCGATGTGCATGAATTAAAAGCTTTTTCAGTGAGTAATGTTTTCAAAATAAAGTTGAATTTGCATTTAGTTTCATTCTAAATTTTTTAGAAAATCTAAAAACTGATTGCTTTTATTTTTAAATATTACTTGTATATAATGATGTATTTAATTGATACAGAGCGATTAAAATTCAGCAAATAAAAAAAAACAAATATTCCATTTATTTTTTTAAATATCGACAATGGAATGACGAAATTTTAAAACAATATCCATGGAAACTTATCCAACATTTACAAATGGGGAATAATTATCATATTTAAGAAATCTGTAATTTTTTTCTGTTATTAATTTATAAAGTTTACATAAAAATTACCGATTAATATTAATTAGTTATGTTCTAGTTCTTTAACATTAGTTCAATTTTCACTTTTTGAATGTCAGGTCTGAAAATTTTTAAAAATTCTAAGAAATACAGTGAATAGATTTGTTGGATTACATTTAAAATGATTTTCATTTGGTTGTTAGTCTATCATAGAAAGTATCGTTATCTTTTTATTTTCGAAAGAAGTTTTGATTTTTAAAAATTATATTCATGCAAGCAACCTTTATAAATCGAATTTAACTCCATGTTTTTTACTTGTACTTTGCACTTTAGGCTTTTAAAATAAACCATGGTTTGCAATAATCAAATGAAATATTTGTAAATGATGTATTGCCATATTGAAAGAACACATTGGTTTCTTTTTTGATTCGTCGTTTCAAATGAGTCTAAAATTGGGAAATTCGGAAATCACAAGAAATTTTCAACTATAAAAAATAATTAATCTGATTAATATTCAGAAGAGAAATTTCTCTACTGATGATGAAGTTGTACCATCAGGGAAAAGGGATGCTGTAGCTTCTGAGAGTAAAGACTCTGTAGTGCATGAGGACAGATGTCATTTTGATTTATGTGAAGATGATACACTTTCGCTTGCAAGACCCCTGTTTACGGGGAGGAGGCTCTCTAGCACACATCATAGATAGAACACAGGGGGGAAAACAGCCATGCCTGAATCAGGACTCGAACCCGGGACACCCCGATCATGGGGAAGACAAGCTATTTCTAAGTTAGGTCATCGGTGAATTGCTTTACTCAAATCCTATTCACATCTCCCAGTAAATTTTATATTTTCCTTATTAATATGATATCACTGGTGTGGAGGCGAATTTTCAATGCAACACCAAGCTGTAAGTGGAATTCTCTTCAACGAGTTAGCAAATAGATGAAAACATTTTAGTCCCGTCAAACAACCTCGATTGAAGCTGAACTCCGAACAACTTCTACATAATGGCATCGAATACCATTGCTATTCTCTTTTAGATCAATATAAATTTGTCAAGCATTAAAACAATCCATAATTATGCTTTAAATAATTGCAGAGATGGTTTGAATTGTGGTCAGTGGCGTAGAATTACGTTTCGTATCAGATCACCGATCTTTCTGCCCCTCTCTTCTTTATATTTGCCTCAACTCATGAAATGCAATGAGCGGAATAATCCACCAAGAGTTTTTAAACATTACTTTACATAAAATTAGTTCTCGTTTCATATCAACTGTAGTAAAATATTTATTGAAAATACTACGAAAAATGCATAAGAATTTAGAGGCAAAAATATGGTCTTAATAATTAAATAAACGTCAAATTATTAATGTACATAGATAATACAAAAGCTCGAGCTACTTTATCTATGAAATCATTAACAAAGAATGGAAAAAGCACCAATGTACAATGAAGTCCAGTAATGCATGGCATTTAGTTAGAGAATATCTTGAAGGAATGAAGTTTGAAGCCTATTCAGATCTGCGACTCACGTGGGTTGACAAAGGTGAAGTAAACCTTATATCCAGTTGCAAGATCTCAAAACAGCAAAAAAATTTCATATCATTACGCTCCGTAAATAGTTCGGCATAACGATGGAACTGGCTCAGAGAGTATTCTCCCATCTGCCCATCATCCAGAATAGTGAAATCTGTCCGAAATAGGTTTACCTAGGAAGACGTATGTCATTTAATTTGGCTTAATATGGCCAATACACTTAAAATAAACCATCTCAAATAGATCGCCATATGCCCATAACTCAAATCAAACTAAACCATCTCAAATTGATCGCAAGTTAATATTTTCGCTTACAATGATATGTCTAAAATGCATTCTGAACGGCTAAATTTTAAATATGAAATTAAATTTTAGCTATGTAATTAGTATTAATAACTGTTATTTTAAATATGCATTTAATGACAGTATAAGAAAATTTAAAGTACAAAAATAAATTGGAAACGTTTCAATATTTCGAATAGCCTTCCTGTTATTATAGAGATTTAACTAATAATTAATGTCCTTCATTGGATGAGTCATCTATTAAGGATATTAGGTAAATTAGAAAGTTAAAGGGTTAATGTAATTAAGTTAAGTCGAAGAAACTACGCAGCTTCTTAATGTTAAGACCTATCAACAATAAAATTAACTCGAGGTTCTACATTTTTCATTCCTTCAATTATTTATCTACTCAAGTCTTTCAATAATCTGAATTATAAAACACCAGTGAAGTGCCAGATTACTGAGGCTTATTGTGAGATATATAATTCAGAAAAGGTTATTATTAGAAAATAAAATGAGAAGTGTAGTATTGTCTTCGTTACAAGGCCCCTGAAATCGGTTTGAAATGACTTGATTCCCGTTTAAAACTTTCCACTCGTCTTTCTGAAAATATAAGAAGAGCTGTTCTGTAAGCATTCAAATTATGTATAGATTGTTGAAACTACTTCTCACTTTGTTAGGGACTATCTGTACCGGAGTGATAGGAGGATTGAGATCTAAGTTAAGTCACATGCAGACAGTGGAATCGAAATGTCATTTACGCTTAAAAGTTGGATAAGATAAAAATAAGATTATAACAGACATTAAGAGCACAACTTATTTTCTTTCATAGAAGCTCACAGACAATTATAATAAACTATATTTTAACAGACAGATCGTCAAGGAATTTACAGGAATTGATTGGAAAAATGGCTATTGATTTTTAGTCTTGATTGTTTTGGTATTATTTGTATAAAAATGTTTGGTATGTTAATATTTTTCTGCATTTTTTGAGTTTCCATTATTGCCCGACCTGGTGCTAAAGGAATATTTTTATTACAAAAGAGCATTCATTATCTCCTTCAAATAATATTCTCAAGCTGATATTCAGAAATATGCAAGAGACGCCACACCGTTACGTAATATCGTGAAATGCAAAGAATGTGACCGGCAGAGCTGAAAAATACTAACACACCAATATACTTGCCTGGGCATCTATATCTGCAAAGTATTATTGAAATAATTTGATGTCGCTGTCAGGTAACTCACATGAAGACCAATTCATTAATAGACCTAAACGAAGACTGAAAGTGGTAAACGTTATGAAGTAATAAAGGAGCTTAAAGAGTTAGGGAGGAGAGCCCAGCAGTTCAAAAAAACCACACTAGTGAGTTCTTAACTAGTATAATTAACTAGTATTAATGAAGAAAACTCCCATATATATTTCATGTTTACAGCTCAGGAACGACGTTCGGCAACTAAAATAGCTCATTTTATTTTTTATTTAGATACATTTTATTCTTTTGATTTATTATTTTTAATTTTCAGTTCTTGCCACTGACAACACTTTCTCTTCACGACGCCTTTTTCGAAAAATGCAAGAGTGATGTACAACCGAGGCAGTAACCCCTCCCTTCTCTCTACGCCATTGGCCGTTGCCATAGAAATATATCGTTCAAATAAAATCCATCTGTATGGAATGAACATCACATTTCATTTGTTGGGCGGAAATGCACGAACAGAGGCTGTGGTCTGCCGAACGCTGTCGGATTCGTTCCCAGTCCCAAGGAATGTCGTGGTGGGTGAATCCCTCGAAATGCTGAAAGAATGATAGTGACGGGGCAGAGCTGGAAATCGAATTGAGACGTTAATCAAAGGGGTAGGATCTCTCAGCATTATACATGTGCAGTTCGATAAATGTGTTAAAAATTCATTGTTTGCTTATGTATATCTTGAATATAACTTCATCATAAACATTTGAATTGTGATTACATGATTTTTACAATACTTTATCGCATACTCTTCTATAACGCGATTAAAAACCACGTATTTAATGACTACACGTTATACGGACATTTCATTACAAAATTATCAACTAGGTAGACTTTTTGTAAATGAATTTGCCCAATAGAACTAATCTTTATAATGAATATTAATGCAAACCAAGACTTCTTAATATCGTTGTAGGAGAATTTGCATAGATACTGTTTGATAAATTTAGATCTTATTTTTGGAATAAGGAATAAACTATCATTCGATTTCGAGTGCACTAATGAAACTCATCATACAAAGTTAGTCAGTTACGATGCGTATGGACATTAGACTAATTACAATGTAATCATTTTCAAAATTAAGTATAACTTTTTTTTATTAATTTACGAAATCAGAAAAATTAACTGCATTGTTAGTTCCTAATTTCAAAACTACTTTATATGAAAATAAGTACTGTTATGGTGGAAATATTCAAAGGAGCATTTTCTGGGTAAGTTAGATAACATCTTTTTTAACTCTTGGTCCTGATTACTCTAAAAATTCTCACAATGCTTTCTTTTCTATATCATTTCCGTATAGAAACAAAATCAAGAAAGCAGTTTTGTTTTAAATATTTTATTAAAATTAACTGATGAATTTTATTAAATCTTAATTACTATTTAAAATAATTGGCTTGTTGTGTTTCTAATTTTTCATATTTGTTATTGCGATGAAATTTGTTAAAAAAATAAGACTTGTGTATTACGTTTAAATAAACCTGGTCTAACGCTTCGAATGGAAACTAATTTATTTTGTTAATAAAAGTAATAAAGGTTGTTCAATAAGTAGGAGTATGATGAATTATAAAGAATCGAATTAACAAATATTTTGTAAAGAGCAAATATGAAAGTTTAAAATGTAATATTCTTTAAGAAATATGACTTGTTTAATATTGGGAGAAAGTTCTCACGATGTGAGCGTGCCATAACTGTTAATTTTTAGAATTTTAAACTTAAATTGTTTTAAATCAAAATATTAATACTATCCAGAAATCCATAATTTTCTACTTGCATTATTTAATACAAAACTGAATTTTTAATGTCGAGTAGAATAAACAAAATGTTTTATAAAAAATTTTGAAGGATACATTTTAATTCGCTAAAGTCCAAATTATGATTAAGCAATATTCAAATCAACGCTTCCACGTATCAATCGTCTCATAGAATTATCAGGTAAAAAAAATAAGATAAAAGAGAAGGAAAGCTAATAAATCAGAACTGGATTATTAAAACGGTAAAGTAAACTAACGCATAGACGCGCCCCCCCCCTGGATTTTTGGAAGCCTGAGAACCTCAGAGTTAGATCGTATATGACTTAAATTCCTCCCTCTAAAAAATGATTTGCAGACGCATGCGATTCAACCTTTTCCATATTTGGCTCACTTTTGTGCAACAGCTCCAACATGTTTTCTAGCAGTGTACATAAATTTTCAAATATCTATAATTTTCCTATTTTGTTTAAAATTATTTTTAATTTTTTTAATTCGGGGTTAATGGAATATCTTTATCTTACCTGTTGGTTCTGAAATGAAGGCCTTCATTTCATTTATTCAAAATTGTTAACTTTGTACGCTATAATAATGCGTGTGATACGTGAACGAATTGGTGATTTTTTTTATTAAATAAATCAAAGTGTTGGGTCATTTAACCCTAATGTTCTGTTCGTACTTACTGCAAATATGAAGCATTCGGGTAAATAGTCCCCGATTCAGAAAACTAACCTTTCTTGCAGTAAATGGCTAGGGCCATTAAGAAATTGTTTAAACCAAGCATGTAAGTTTTAAAACATATCTAATTATATAAAGCATCTACAAAAATAACAGAAACATATTCGAAATTGAAACTTACCTTTATTTACAATTTTAACAGTAGTATAGAGCATGAGATTTGCCTGACCCTAAGATACGTTTTCCTTTTTATCTGTATAAAGAATATATCCTTTTTATCTGTATCTTTTCGCTATTTCTTTCTGAGTCCTTACTTCTTGGTAAGAGTCGTCTTGCTTCAATGGGTGGAAAAACAGTTAATTTTCTCAGTTCTTCCAAAAATAGCTTTCTTTTAGTTAATTTGGTTTCGTTCCATTTACTATGCACTGAAGTGTATAGAACAAATACATTATACTCAAAAGAAGTAGTATGTAATTTAATATTATCATAGGCCTGCAATTTACTTACTTACTTTTTACAAGTGTTGTATGTGTTTAAAAGTGGTTTTAACATGTGTTTAAATTTAAAGTTTCATTTCTACCATGCAAAGTGTTCATATGAATAGCATTCTTGTTATATTTTGCAATGTAGTTTAACAACTTATTGTCTTCTGTAAAATAAAATAATAAGCTGTGAACTTCTTTAGTAAGTATTTTTTCAGAAAAATGATTCATTTTTTTTCTAATGGAGCCAAGTATAGTCGTTTTCTATTTTAGAAGAAGTTGTCGTAAATTTTAAGAAGTGAAATAATTATCACATGTAATATTGTGCCTCGAATTCCAATAAGTAAGATCACACACTACTCGCATTCCTTGGCTTTTCTCTGACTTTGACAATTGTTCTGTTCCATTATAAATTCCAGTGTTCTTTTCCAGTGTAAAACGGGAGCTTTATATTCAAACAAGATCTATATATTTGATGCCATATTTAGATGGCTTACTTGGTATGTTCTGTTTGAAAGGACATAGACCCCAATTCCCTTGTATTTGTGCATCTACTGTAATATTTTCATTCGGATTGTATAGTTTTGGTAGAATTTTTATCCACTTTTCCAAGACATCTCGCGCTGCCACTGATTTATCCAAATTTCTTTTTTCTTGAAAAGTGGATTAATTATCAAAATAAATAACTCGATAATAGTGCAGAATGATTCAAGGGACATTGTCCCATGAAATATATTTGACAGTTTCTTTATCCCATTAATTTTTTGTTAGTTTTCCATATCTTTCTAGTCATCCATATGATTCAGCTAATAATAGTTCTATATAATACAGTTGAAAAATTTTATTTTTAATATTTTCCTTCTCCACAAACCTTTTCTTTCAATATTAGTCATTTTTATGATTTTGTTTTCAATTGTAGAGTTGAATACTGCCTCAAATGCCTTTTTTATATCTGTTATTTTTGCCGTTGAATATCTTGTGACCCTTAGAGTCGTTTTAATAATAGTAACAGCTGTTGATGAAAAAGAATGTTGCAGAGGATCCAACTTCTACTTTATTTCACGATTCTTGGACTGAACACATTCTTTATAATTCATTTGTTGAATATCAGTACCAAAATCGTTAGAATTTTCACTCACAACTGCACGACTTGTATGATTTTCATACTCAGATATTTCTTTACTACAAGAAATTAAATTATTAGTTTAACTAAATCAGTATGACTCAAATTTATGCGATTCGCCATTTTTCTCTCGCATTCGCAGTCTAAACCGTGTATTATAAAGTAAAAAACAGCAGAAAAAAGTAACCTTATAATGAAAAAAAAATAGATTGACCCCTTGCAAATCATATCAACTTGTTGACCTTTCATGCCCTTTTTTGTCATGTGACCAAACACTTACGTCAATAAAACAGGTTTCGAAAACTGATAGAACAGAGAAACTATTTTCTTATTCTTTTCTTTATAATTATACCAAGCAAATGTGAACATGTATTAGTAAAAATAATTTTTTTTTGCATTATGTCATATTGACACGAACGATACATTAGGTATAAACTGGATATATTCCTTCGAAATATATATAAACATAAATCATTCCTGTATTACATATTATTTACAAAAGATATCAAGAAATTTCATAAAAATATCTCTGAACTATATTTTTTGATTTTTTTAAAATGGATTTTGATGGGTTTTTTATAGAAACCAGAACAGAAAGCCAACTTTAAACACCAAAATCACTTAATAATATCTCAAGTGTCCTTCGTTTTCATGGAGATTTAAATAACTGCCCCATATAAAGATGTATAATCAAATTAGGTGATTAAACAAATACATTGGTTCAGAGTTTAATGACTGTTTATATAGTTACACAATTTAAAATCAATTAAAGAATCTGACTTTCTTTGGCAGGAAAGAGATATCGAAACTTGAATTCTTAATGGGTCCGTAAAGGGTTCAATCCTGAACTGTTATGAGTATATAACCTAAGTTAAAATAAATAGTGTAAATTGATGTTATATTTCTTTCTCTATATAACAACTTATTCGACATATTCTATATTTTTTAAAAAAAATAAAAACTGATGTTTGTGATTGACAAATTTTTAGAAATATGAATGAGAAAGAATTCGAAGTGGTCATTTGGATGATTGATGACATCGGTGAACAATAAATGAATGAAAATTAAATTTATTGCCTTAAAATATTGAAAGAAAAGGGTTTAATAAGCCAATATGTTGTGAAGCATTGTTTGCAAACTTTAATTTGGTGAAGGAAATTGTACGTTTTTTACGTTTTATTCAATAAATAAGAAACGGCAGTTTTCTTTTGCAAATAATGAATGTGAATAAATTGCGTATTCCCGAATTGAAAACACAATTCAAGGCATTTAAAGAGCCTAATTTTCATAAGTATTTGACCCTCTGATTTGGAAATACGGAAGAAGTTTTTGTTTTGGCATCATTAATTCGCTCTAAGTTTGCAAATTCACGAGAAGCTCGTAGGTTAAATCAACTCTTTTGTTTGCGACTTTTTTTAAGTGCTGCTGCTGATAAATTGATAAAAGTTTAAAATAAGTACCATTTCTATCTTGAGATATGGATGAATCTCCACATTTTTTTTACTTTTCTGGGACATAACACAACAATTTTGAATCACTATCCGGGAATCCGATAGCTCAAAACCCTCATTGAGCTAAATAAATGAAATTAGAACATATAAATTTTATCACGAATTTTATATATTTATCCTAAGTTGAATCAAACCCTAAGATTGATCGTCTATAGGCCTGTGCATTCTTTGATATGTTGATGCAGTAATTTAAAATTATATAAAATAAATCACAATTTGTTTGTAAATTTTGTCTAAATTTTTAATATCTATACAATTTTCCTCCCAGTAAACCAAAAGAAAGAATCCACATTCGAACTCATTGAAAATAAATACAAAATACATCATATTGTTTACATGTAGACGTTATTTCAGCTTTTTTCTCATATAAAACTGTAATCTTTATTTGAGTATCTCATTCTAATAGGTGTATGTGCCAAAGGGAAAAGGAATGATCGAGAATTTGATCATTTCTACAGATATCAACAAGAACAGGCATGAGATAATGAATTATAAATTATGCATTTTGAATGTCTAGGATATGATTACATATATCCGTCTTGGTGTAAGATCGTGAATGTTCATATCACTCTTCGTAAAAAACTGCCTTTAAAGGATAGAAAGAAGCAATTATTTTTAGTCACTACCAAAAATTGATAACTGATGAGCCATACAAAAGTTTAAAACGTTATATATTTTTTATTTAAACTTTGTCTTATTGTAGACCTGCATCAATATTTGTTATATATGTTACGTTGCTAATTCTTTCTTTTTTTCCAGTTCTAACTTATGAAACTACGGAGGTTCGTATTCTGGAAGTTGGAAGCTGTTTCCAAGTCTATATGGCTGCTTTAATTTCATGGTGATACCACACTAAACCTTAACTTTGATCTTGCTAGATGAGTGGGCACACTATCTTCGTTTACGAATGAGCTGAGAAAGTTCCAAGGTAAATAATATTTTATAATTCTAAATTTTTCTCTTTTGCTTAATTTTTCAGTTTTCAATTGTAGCTGTTTTACAGCGGGTTCTTGTATAATCATAATACCGTTAAATGTGCGAAAAAATTTGACTGATTCTCATAAATTAGAATAAGCTATTTTATATTAAGTTTTAAATGTATTTAAAATTGTGGTCTTTATTGGAATTAACTTTTCTTATTGTTACTTTTATAAATAAATTTTAATAATTGACAGTTTTGAGTGAACTGGTCACATTTACCAACCAGATGATTCGCGAGGAGCGCTCGTGAAGTTTTTCAAATAAATATTTATGTACCGTTATGTCTTAATAGCTTCTTCAACAAAATATGTTTAAGCTTCAAATTTTGATTTTTATGATATTCAGTAAATTGTAGTATATAACTCTCGAATTTTCTGTTGTAAGATTTGAATTTGATATTATTGATATCAAATTAGAATGAACTAGATATTATTTATTGATGAAAGATATAAAACTTCAATAAATACGGCATTTTTTCCCTGTATTATACGTATTTTTTAAAAAAAAATGTAATATAACAAAATACAGCCCATCAGCTTGTAATCTTATGTGTACAAGAATGTTTTTTTAAAAAAATAATTTCAAGCATTATTAAATATTTTCTGGTTGAACACAATTCAATCTCACTTTCAAAAGATTTAATTGCAACAAATAATATTTTATTTGAATTAATAAATGTAGTTCAGAAAACAATTATATCTCAATTTTATATCGTCCTCCGGCCCGATAAATAATATTTAGTAAAACTGCATAGGATAGGCCGATTTTGTCATTTGCATTCATTTAGGATATTTTTTGACAGATATACAACCAACTAATTAAATAGTATAAACAAGCTGTTGAGCAGACATTCTGTATGTATTAAAATATATTTGCATTATAAAAAACTGAATTATAGAATTAATGATAAACAACACATAAAACTGTTTTTATTTTTATTATTTTATTGAAGACTAGCCGCTTTTGGCGACCAGCCGGTTTGCCAGTATTAATGCTCGCTAAAATGTTCAGTTAATATTTTATGCGATATTTAAATAAATCTTTTAATATTTTTAAACTTTAAGTGAATGAATTAAATAACGGTCAAAACTTATACTATTAAGAAGACCTTAAGATGTTCTGTTCGTTGTACTATTCATCTCTCTCTCTCTCTCTCTTACTACTCGTGCCGAGAAATTAACATTTAAGAAAATTGGAAATGATTAAACTGCGATTTAAAGAAATTTTTTTAAACTGAATCCAGGCTTGTTTTTAAATAAAAAGGATGAGAAGTGAAAGCGGAGTCGTTCGTCATTGAAGTCTTAAGTGCACTACAGAATAGTTTGCGTAATTTATAACATCTCAAAGAATTATTCAGCGAGAATTCCACAGATTCATCATAAAATTCAGTTTTTAGTTTTATTCTCAATAGCTAATAATATTTCCATTTTTCGGGTTATATTATTTCAAAGAGTTATGAAGTTTAAATAGTCCCTTTGTCCAGAGGAATCATATCTGTGGATTTTCTTGACACTCTTTTAAATAAATAAATTTCTGTATCTTTTGCAATCAAATCTGACCAATTTATTAAGTTTTGAATATTACATAATCAGAAGAAGCAACATTTTCTTTACCAGGGCCAATCACGCATGAGAAATCTTAGAAGGTGGTTGCTTTCTTTCGTTTTTATAGATTAGCAAGATTTAAATTTTCATAAATCAGGCAATTTTAATGATTGGTTTAGTTCATTGATGTGCAACTTTTTCTATTTAAAATATTAGTGCCTCCAGAATATTTTATTAAATATTATTCACAGAGCATAGTATAAAAAAATTTAAATTCGTAATTTATCGAAGCATTGATTAATCCAAGTTACTTAAAATGTAGTTATTTCATTTAGATGATTTTAATAGTAGGACTAAACAGTATTTACGCACATTACCAAAAATCTGCAAATTGGCTTTTCGGGCCAGATTTAAATTGATATTCTGTGTGCAACAAACCATGATTGCTTTCATGAAGCTGATATATTGAATTAATAATATAGATACTGTAAACGATTTTAGAAAACTTGCGTTAATTTTTTAGAAAATACCATATTTCTTTATTTCATATTCATAGAATCTAGTGTTGAAAACTAAATTTTTCTGGATTTAACTAGCATTAATAATTAACTTATTTTTCCCAACTTCATAGCACGATGATGAAAAAAAATTTTTTGCCATGCTCCTGAAGATTAAACTGTAATTTTGCAAGAAATAAATTGTTGAAAAATATAGTTAAAGTATTTAATTAAAAATTTATTATAATTAAAAATTTAATTAGTAGGTAAAAAATTAATATCATTAAAAAAATAATGTTTTGAATTTTAATTTGATATGAAAATTTTTTTTGTATGATATTTTTGGAAGTTATAGCAAAAACACGTCTGAATTTCGCTTAATTTTTAATTAACCAAAATTCTAATTAAAAATTTTATGAATATAAACCATTCTCGAATCCACTTTGAACACACACAAAAAAATTCTTCGAAATCGATCCAGCTGTTTGGGAGAAGTTCAGAAACATACTCACGCACAGGAGAATTATATGTTTAAAGATGTCACATTTCGTATATATTTCATTTCTTACAGACACGTGT
>JAOUZG010039614.1:0-11741 GCA_026289955.1 Argiope argentata
CTGCAATTCATATCGGTGCAGTACACTGTGCAAAGAAAACATCTGATGCCATTTACGGGAACAAAAGCACCGCGCTACTCCCATTTGTGGAATGGTTCTAGTATAATTCTACACACGGAGGATGCTTAGATTCCAATGAAAGAACGGAACTGAAGGGATTTCAGTAAGTTGTCTAAATAATAATTAGCGTATCAAAATGAAGGTTGGAATACCCTTTGACCATTCCTCCTTCGGGCCACTTCTGATTGATAATAAACATTTTCGGAAGATTCTGGAACGAATTTTTTTATTGAGATTATAAATTAAATGCAATTTTAAACTAACTCCAATTTTTATTTTCAAAAAATAAGTAAAAGTGATTAAATTCTGTTCATAGATCTTCATTTTGAAATTATTTTCACTTCTATGATGAAAGAAATTGTGAACTCTTTTTTCTCACTTTCGAATTATTGATTTAAAGAGCAAAATGTTGTCGCTTCTATTCCAGCATTTAATGATATTCTTGATATGCTCAGTTATATATTAATGGAAATATCTCATTTTTTCAGATATTTCCATCTTTTGACCGAAATTATCACAGTACAATTGGTGCCAATCGGAATCTTCAGTAAAGCGAATATTATATAAAATGCTGGATGGACATCCACACATGCAGATTGTAAAATGTTAACGTTGGATCAAACCCAAAATGCATCTTTTGTACTAAATTATTAATGATCTGCACAGTTAGATTACAAATGTAATTAACGTTACTTGAGTATACAATGCATCTCTGGAATGTTTTCTTTTTCTTTTTGATATTGTATGTGTATGTATATTATAATAATACTTTGAGAATTCTTTCAACCAAGGCAGCAATTCTTTTTGAACTTGGAAAATATTGTAGTTTGGAATGCACTTCATTTCAAAGAGTACGTTTTGGCCCAGGAATCAATATTTCGTCTTAAAAATGTTTTTAAAATTTTTTATTCTTATACCAATTTAAAAGCATTTAGTACATTATATAGTCTTTCGAAGCGAATGTTTGTTTTCTATTCTTTTGGAAACCGCAATTTTTCAAATCATTCTAGCCACGTATCATTTATATGGATGAATTAAAATTTGATATTTTTATTTTTGTTAGTTACCTAAACCCACTTTCTAATGAGACTTAAAGAATATTTTTCTCGTGTGTAAAGTTTCGTTTGTGAACATCTATTAAAATTCATCTAGTAGAACTTTCTTAGAATTTTGTGATATGGTAGTGCTTTTCCTATTCTAATTAACTTTCAAATTTAATTAATTATATACTGCATAGCATTATTTTTTTCTGAATAGAAATTTAAAAACATAGTATTAATGGTCATTAATCTAATTTCAATACTTTAAGAAAAATATTAACTCAGTATTAAATTTGTAGCTATATTAAATGAGCATGTGTTCGTTGTATCCATTTGCAATTATTTTTGAAAATTTTACTTTTGTAAATTTATTAAAAATCAATTCATATATTTATTAAAACTAAAAATTTAGTAATAGTTTTAAAAAATCAATGGTAAATTTGAAATACTAAGCGATAATTTCTTAATATCCCCGTTTTGGCCTTTAATTTTATGTAGATCCGCGGATAAAGGATACTTTGATTGACTCGGCCGGCCAGCCAATCAAAATATCCTTTGATTCTTCGAAGGCATTTGATCACTGTGCCTGATCAACACAATGATCGATATGCCTTCTCAGAATATAGGACGCTCTGGCATGATTAGCCTGAAACAATTTTAAAAAACATCTCCTCAACATGATAAATTATTTATTAAAAAATGTGAATGGATGCGATGAATATTGAATAATGTAGTGTGGCCTTTATGTTAATAAAATACGAGAAATTAGGTATTAATTTTTTTTTTAAATTTACAGAAGGAATTTCAATTTTTATCGATTATTTAATTATTGAATTCCAATATTCTTTTAATTATGGAATGAGAATCTTAATTTATAACGATTTTTTAGAAGTATACTCTACTTTAATATGACAAATTATGTAAATATTTTGTTTTTTATTAATATTTTAAGAAGAAATGCTTGTATTAAATTTTCTATTTTAAATATCTCATTTTGTATTAGGTGCATATTTTATTTCTTTAAACTGTTTGATTTTTTTTGTTAACCTTATTGTATAAAAAAAGCTGTCTGATACCTGTTTAATTTAAATTCATAACTGTACAGAGTTTTTAATTAAATATATATTTTTTTCTCATGTTTTAATCGTATTGTAATCGATTATTTTTTGTATATCTAACTTGCAAATAAAGCTTGCATGTTACTAATTCAATTTTTCGTCTCAATACCATTATTCTTGTCTGTTTTGAAAAAATTATTTTAATTAAAATTTCCTAAAATTCCCTACTTTTCGAACATTAAATTTATGTCGATACCTGCATATAAATATTTTGAAGAATATTCAAGTATTTCAACTAAGTATAACTGCATAAAACAAACTAATGGATATTTGTTTCTGCCCTATAACTGAAATCGCATCATTAATTTCAGTTCAGATGTAAATCATCAGAATTATTTCTGATTTACATTTGAATTCCCTAGTTTAATAAAAGATGACTGATAAAAGAAATTTCAAATTGATCATGTTATAGAAATGTAGAAGGAATATTTGACAAATTTGGAATTGTTCTGGTTCTTTCTACTATTGTGTTCATACAAATTACAAAATAATGTTCATCTGCATTTAAATTTAATGCCAAAAATGCTGGTATGTCCCTTCCTAATAATAAATGAACAAATTTGAGGTCCTTAGATTTGAAAAAAAAATCACTTTTTTAAACAGAAGTGGGCCTCATCTGTTTATATTACATATCTATATTACACGCAGAGCCTATCAGTCATCTTCGTCATATGTGTGGATGAGAAACTGTACGGACATAGCAAATTTATTCATCTTCAGACTGTAACATCTGAACACGCTGAAACCGATTACAAGACATCAGCAGAACAGAGGAACATATGGTTGCCCAGATCGATGTCGATTGAAAGTGCATCCAGTTTCTTCAGAATTTTCTCACCAAATGAAGTACATTTCTCACGGCCTCGTCTTAGCATGTGTCGATAAATTTAATAACTTTCGCCGATAAATTCGCTCTACTTCTGCAGTCTCTTCCAAACTCAGATAAAACAGCTTTATCCGTTTACCACGTTGTTCCTTTGTAAGCGTCATGATGTTCGCACAATCGAACATCTGACTGAAGAAATACTCTTCCCAAACTACTTTTTAAAGGTTTTTCCCACAAGTAATGTTTTGCATGTGGCATTCAGCGATTGGTGCCTCTACTCTCTAACTCTATGAATTATGCAAAGTGAGTCAAAGCTCCTTCTCTCTTTGTTATCATTAGTCCTTTATAATATTCTTCATTGCAAATGCTAGGAATTTTCGTCACACGCTAATCGTTCTAACGCCATTTGAAGTTTTTCAATACGCTGATTAATTTGAGCAAAGAAAAAGTGGGTTTTATCATTCAAAATTTTTGAAATTCTCTCACTATAACCATAACCGTGAGTTTTGCGTTGTTTAAAATCGTCACAATATCCAGCCCATATCTTCAAACAATCTTGTTTAAATTTTTGTCTCGAGTGGTTTAGAGGATAAGCCTCTAGGGTTTGATATATAGTTTTTTTTATCACCTTGTATAAAGAGACAACCGGGAGGTTCTTTAAAACTACTAACAAATATCTTAAGACAAATCCAACTTATTATGCTGAAGAGGAATGGACTCAGCCATCATTCGGAAAAGCATTTGAAAATTAGGGCTGGAAAATTGACATCAAAACTTGTAAAATCGTCAAATTTGTAAAAAAAATGCAAGAAAGAGTTCGAAAAATTTATTTTAAAATGGAAGCAAAACTTCATGTAGAAATATGGGACATTCATTATCGGTCAATAATAAATTCTATAATTTTTGTATTTATTTTATCACATTTGGGAAATGAATACTGATTAAAATTTTAAAAATTGCCGTAATTTTAAAAGTCCAGAGATATTTGATTATTCATATCGAATTCAATTGAATCAAATTTAAGATTATGACATCTTTTTCACATACCATTGTCAAGTGTATAGATACAAATTATATATTTTGACACTTTAATTTTAAGCAGAATTTCATTATCTGTTCCCTAGATATTGGCCAAAGAGCCAACTGTGCAATCATCGGAGAATTCTCTCTGGTAAAAATCTGGGCTTCGATTAGAAACCTAATGTAATTGCTATTCTTTGGGGCTGTTGTTAATTATCTATAAAAATATTTTAAGAAAACTAAAGGCTTTTGAAAAGGTATTTGCTTCTAATTATGAAGAATTTAGTTATAATGAGAGATAAATAGCAAAATTAAGTTACTTTTTTTTAATGACGAGGAAGACGAGCCAAAATTTTATTGTCTTTTCAACTTTTCCATAGATTTCATAACACATTGAGTGCTTTGTGCACACACATATTAATTAATTTTTTGAGGGTAGATGCCTACATTAGTAGTCACGCAGAAAACCTTTCAATTTATAGAATAGGAATTAATATTGTAATCATCATCATACTTCATTAGAAAAATTGATGAACTGGGCACTTTTTCTATCAATTTTTTTACCTGCCTACAAGCATTGTAATCAATATTGGCTGAAAAACAAAGACTCATTTACTTGAAAGTAGTAAATGGGCAAAAAGAGGACGAGGCAAGTAGTCTCTCTCTTAATTATTTGATAAAAAATGAGCATTTAAAGGAAGCAGGCTTGAAAAATATCGTTAATATGCTGGAACATTTTCATTATGATATGCATTGAAAATATTTAGAATCTACAGATTACCTTAAACCTTATTTCCATTCAATTATAAATTGTTAATAATACCTAAAATGTTTAAAAATATCAAATGACACAAACAGTTTGTTATTGAAACGTATATTTATTGAGCAGCTTTGATTGAAAAATAGAAGAATAGATAAATAAAAGATAAACAGGAGTGCACAGGTTTTAGAAGGAAATATAGAATACATTTGAATTTTGGTTTTGAAAAATTAAATTTTGATGTAGAATAGTAATAGAATTCGGTAAAATTTCGCCTATGTTCTGTTTTTTAAATTTTTTTAAATATTTTTTGAGTATATTTTTACTGTAGCTTTATAAAATTCCAGTTTTTACTATTCTATTTTATTTTATTTTATAATGTGTGAAGATCTTGAATTATATATATTGAATAATATTTTTTAAAAGGTTTTCAGTGGTATTTTTTTGAAGAATGGCTGGATTCATGGCTGGATGTATTGAGGATCATTTATAAAAGAATCATTTATGCTATTAATGTATTAAAAGAGAAAATAAGATGTTGTTAAATCATATTGAATGTCATAGAAAATAAAATAATTTTTTAATGATGTTTAAGACTTTATTTAGCATGTGACAATAATTTGAATTTCTAATTAAAACTATTGAAATATTTTAATTATTAAACTATTGTATTAAACTTTAAAAATATAATCATTAATAAAGCTATTGAGGATTATTTGCGATTACTTTAAAAATTTCTGTATAAATAGATTTGAACTATAAAATTTAATTAGAAAGAATAAAAAAATTAATGATAAAAATATACTTTTGTAAAAAGAAATCCAAATTTGGTTTTTAAAATTTATTAATATACTCAGGTACCTATTATACCTGTTATAAAATTCAGTTAAAATATATAAGAAGAATTTCAACTTAAGGAAATAATTTTGATTGCTAAGAAAATGTCAAGGTATTTTTGCATACCTTTATACTATTAAATAAATCCCCCAAAATTGTGATATGCTTTTAAAATTTAAAAAAGAATTAAGGTAAAAATATACCTTAATTTAAACCGAAACGAAGAATTATGGATTTTTAAAAATTTAGACATATATCCAGTTATGTATTTATACCTGTTACATAATTATTAATGTAGTTGAAATGTAATATGAAAAGACAATTTGGAAAGGAATTCAAGGTATTTTATCATACCTTTTAAGTATTTAAATAAATGGGAAAAGAATATTGTAATATTTATGTGGAAAGGAATTTAGATTTAAGATAAAAATATACCTTCGTTATATCAAATACAATATACTTTCGGAAAATAAAATTTATAATACAGTTAGGTATATTTTAATAAATATTTGTTACAAAGAAAAGGTTGCGTATTGTAAAAATAGACATTTCAATTTTGAAAGAGATTTTTTTTAAAAAAGAAGTGCTTTAAATAAAATTACGTATTTTAAAATAGGAATATAAAATATTTTGATATAATTAATTAGGAAAGGCGTTAAAGATTGTAATAAATTTTAAAAAAAAACATTGGAATTTTTTTTATAGCATTTTGATTAGAAACCCAAATCTTTGCCACATGCTAAAATAAAGATTAAAACTATTAGAAATTCGAAAAAGAAAGATTATTTTAGATAATTAAATATTTCTTGAATTATTTTTTAAGTTATGGCTATTGTGCTTGATTTTAGAAAATGTTTGATCAATTTTGACGTCGTTTAAAAGGTTGAGTAATTTTTTTCATGGATTTTTTAAATTTTTTCCAACTATTCTTTTTCTTTTTTGGATGAGGGGGAATGGAGCATGATGGTAGGACGGAGAGTGAAGAAAGGGTAAAGTAGGTGTCTTCCTCACCGTTTATATATTGAGGTTCTTGAGTTCTTCCGTCGATTGAGCTGTGAGATTCTTGTATTTGCTTTGGTGGTTCTTCTTGTGCTGTTTCTTTTTCTGTTATCTGTTCGTCGAATAATTCTATTGTCTGAGATGCAGAGGATATTGTAATATTCGGATATGTTTGGGTGGAAATGTTGATGCTTGATTTTTTTTTCTGTCGTTTGAGTAGAGGTGTTGCGGAAGCTCTTGAGTTTTTCAAATGAATACTCTGCGAAAATTATTGTTATTGAGTAACAAGTAAGAAATAGCCATATGTTTTTGACATCGGATATCTTGAAAATGTCTATTATCAATACTGTTATTAACCAGTCTTCGAGCATGTTCTGAAATTGAGAATTGTAACATTTAAAATGTATTGCCTTTAAATGGTGGTAAATTTCATTTTGTTTCAGTGAAATTTAAACGTTTTTCCTTTAATGCTTTCCAGGAAGAATTTCATAGTTGCTGGGAAAGACGAACTTAAATTATTGTTTAATAACTTTATGGTGTTATAGCTTTGAAGAGCATATCTTGTTTGGAGCACTTTCAACGCTTAGTATATGTTCAATTGCCTGCCAGATCCATTTTATATACGTTTTAAAGTACATTTATCAAACAAAATATATAGATACAGTTTCTTTTCGTTAGTACCTGTACTAAATATGTAGAAACATACGGAGAGGAAAAATTTATATACAGTGTTAAGGTATTAACTCTTTTGAAATATTTGTCCATTTGTAATAATAAGAGGATGAGATGTTTAATGGATTCTGCTTTTTTAAACAAGCTCAACCAAAATAATATTTAATATACCTTAATAAAAGTAGGAGTAAAAATAGTTTGTAGTACAATAACGTAGTTAATTAGAGATCATGGGTAGGGGTAAACTAATAATAAGTTTGGAAATTAAGTTTTCTGAATTATTTCTCTCAGTTTTCGCAAATTACTTTTTGTGATATGCGTATATTCATGCCAGTTTTGCATCATTATCATCTGGTTTTTAATATTAATTTGAGTTTTATGTTAAATTAAAATTTTTAATTTTAAATCCTTTCAAATAATTAAGTTTTATTTTAAAATATATCGAGAGAATAATAAAATATTTTAGCTTTAATAATCCATCAATTAAATTTTCATTCATATCGAATGACTGACGTGATATTTTAAGTAATACATTACGTATGCATTACTTAAAAGTCAGGAAATCGCATGGATTAGACAAACAATCCAGTCAAAAGGCAGCGGTATCAGTCACAAGGCAGCAAACGCATACATTTTTCTCTTTCCATTAAAAAAAAATCCTTTTTTGTCTGCTCTATTTTAAAAATAAATTCACCTGTTTTTACATTTTAGCTTTCAATTATCATTAAAGTTATTATTATGTATAGGATAATTCCCTTGCTTTAACTTAATTAATAAGGGTAATTATTGTTGTACGTCCTATAACTATGCCTTTTTGTATTTGCAAAGCTAACACTCTATAGCATGAAGATAAAATAGGGAGAGAGAGAGCTAATAGTAGGAATTGAAAAAAGTTATATTCATGCGAGAGACAGTTTCGGTATGTATTTGTATTATAATAATGCTTATTTACTTGTACTAATACTAAATAACATCTTGGGGGAAACTTTGTATATTTAATTTTGACTTTATTTCAGAAAAATTCAATTTTTCATGTTCCCTTTCAAAAGCGTTTTTAAAATTATTAACTTTTTTAAAGAAAGCTCATAATTTATCATTGCTCTTTCCAAGTTTTTGAAAGAGATTACTAAAATTCAATGGTACTTTCCCGTTAGCCTGGAACAATCGAAAGATCGCCAATTAATGGAGAAATTCTACGCCGAATTTCTTTGAAAATCTTACCCTCGCGCCAGGCTAACAGGAAAGTGCCGCGTTACTGATTGAGATAGGGCCAACAAAAGCAATAGGGAAGAAAAATAGGTTTCTTTATTTTATATAGATAACGCTCTCTGTTATATGCGGGCATGCATAAAACAATCAAATGCAAAATGGAGTGTAATTTTCTGAAAAAGAAAATAAATTTTATGCTAATTCCGTACAAAGATTTCTTATCACCTGTCGATGAACAAAGTTAATTAAAGTTCATTGTTTTAATTTTCGGGATTTCCTTTAGCCTTAATGAAGTATGCATTCATGCAGTGTTCTTTGCCTTATCAATAATGCCGAGTATTTTCAGTTTGAATTAGTCCATAGAGTGTTGGACAATAAGAATTCGACCTCCTTTGAAGCATTTATTGCCAGTTCAGTGCCAGTGTGGAATGTCGGGTAGTTGGATTTTATCTCTAATGCATACGTCAAAGTTTGAACCAATCTGGTCTATTCGTTTTTGATCCGATAGTGTCCTTCCTTACCCTATGTAAGTGGATTGGGGGCCAATAAGGATCCAAACCCAAGGCTGAGATGAGAAAAGGTGCAGAAGGGATTACTTTGTTTGGGGGCTGTGAGCATGCATAAAAAGAGGGAAAATGTGAAGAGTTTTAAAAAGAGGGGATTGAGGTTAGCAAAAAAAAAAGAATATGGGTAGACAGTGAAATAAGTATGCATGCATCGTTATTTTAAAATTATTGCCTTGAAATTATTGAGGAAAAGATAGCAATAGTATGGTTAAATTTTCATTAAAATTTTGTAAATTAAATTCTGAGCTATAACTTGAAATCGCAAATTCTAAACCCAGGAGAAATGTGATAGGTATGGGTTTAAAGTTTCAATATTTTGATCATTTTAAACCATTTATCGCCAATAACGAAGCTTTTAGAAATTATGCTATCCTAAACGCCTTTCAACCCCAAAACTGAGCAGTCTCATTAACAGGAAGCCATATCAAAAATCCAGCTGGAATGGCGACCGAGTATCTGTTTTGTGTATTTTCTTATAACAGAGTTATCAATCATTACTTTCTTAAAACTGTGCATTTCTGATGAAGTGGCGCGTTAAAGTGTGAGTGGTTTGCCGAATAATAGGTACACATTTTAGAGTATTGGCCTGAATCCAGCATTCATATTGAATGTGTGGCGTTAATTTTGGCGATTTTCCTTATTGGCATGCATAATATCAAAAACTGAATTTCTGATATAGATGAATATTTCCCAATCGACTGAATCGAAATGTGACTCAGTTCTAAGATTTGAGTTATCATCTTTACATGCCTCTGAATGTGTAGACCTACAGAAGGTCCTTCCTTTGACATATTAGGGGGAACATTTGATACGAAACAGAGGCTAGAACTCCGTACATCTTTTATACATCTAGCCAATTATTTTGTGTTGTGACCGAGTTTCATTTTATTAGAACAAATGAATTCAGTTCAAAAATTGATAGATATCTACGATTTTTTACCAAATATTAGACAGCCAGCTGAGAGCTATTGGCAGTTATCACTTTCACAGACAGGCCGAAAAACAAAATTAACGAGAAATACTGTTTGTCGAACTGTGGAATTCGAAAACAGGGGGTATAGACAATTTCGACGGCCACAAAAATGTATTTAAATTTTTAAGGAAGTAAAATATAAAAATGATAATATGAAGTGGAAGCAGACAATTTAATTATTTTCGATTGAGGGTTTTTTTGGTTTCATTTTTATTTAACGAATATTTTAAATACGTTTTTTGAATATCAGAAAGGAACAATAAATTATAAATGGTATTCTTCATAATTTTAACCATGAGACTGTACGTTAGTCTTACTTAGTTAGGGTTTTCTTATTTAGTTTTGGCAAGCATAAAATTATTCTTCCATCAAAAACCTATAACGGAGCAAAATTTGTAAATTTTTTCACGCCGTTTCTCTAAAAACTGACTTATTTACCTACATTTAGGTAAAATACACAGTATGAGTTTGTGTTGTTTTGCAAAAGGTTTTATAAAAGGTAGATTACAATTACCGTTACAATCCCGTCGCTTTTAGTTTGTATTAAATTCACCCCTTTTCAACCCTTTAAAGAACCAAGGCAAATTTTGAGTTGTAATTTCTTGTTGATAATGTGTGTCACAGGAAAGACAACAATTTGAAGGAAAAGGTTAGCCATGGAATGCGACTTACATTCCATATTACATCTGTTTTTTTTTTTTTTTTTTACAGAAAAGTTAATCTTTGTCAATTATTTGAAGACTGAAAAGTTAGACATTTTTATCTTGTTATCGATTTAAACGCTTAAAATTGCCTTATAAGAAACTACTTGAATTATTTTGAAATTCGAAAATTGATAATTATTCCTAAATGATTTTGTAAGCAAGTAAATTCTTCATTAAAAACACTCTCAGATGAATATCAATGTGGAACATCCCTGAAAATTCGATTATATTTGCAGAATGTGACTTACTTGATATAGATGTACTTTATTTCTCTGGTTTTCGATCGGGGACTGTTCAAGGCTTTTTGCTTTGAAGCATACGGAAATAATATTTGCGAAATGAACGTCTTTACAGTAAATTCACAGCTTTGGATGCAGATATGAAAAGAGAAAGACTTGAGATTCTGTTGTAAAAATACTTCTAAAGTATTTGTTGTGAAACAAAGTAGTTTTTAGAATTCTTTAACAGAAGATTTACTGTCCTTTCAAAAATCACTTCAACAATGCTGTTATGGAGAATGCAATTTTATTTGGCCCTGCATTTATGCTACGAAAAGTTTTAGAATATAACCAGCTTCACTGGTTCCCTCAACACTTTCTATCCTATATACTCAAATGAAGGTGTTATCCCGGAGTAAACCTTTCATGGCATTGATAAACCATTTTTACAAAATACTAACTTTTAGTTTCAATATAGTGCAATTACTGAATCTATTGTGGGTTCTTCGACAAACTTTTACGACAATTAGTCCTTGATAAAAATTTAACGGTGTCAAAAAAGCTGATTTGTGTCTTTGTCAACCGACTTAAACTAAATTTTCACTCTATGTCGTAATTAAAGTTCGAAAACTCTCATAAAAATGCTATATATTCAAGGCATAAATGTTTTTTCATGTATGAGTGTAGAAGTTTCTGAACAACCGAAGACGAAACCCTTGTTTTTCTCGTCTCATAATTT
>JAOUZG010039614.1:11751-31144 GCA_026289955.1 Argiope argentata
GAAATTCCCAAAGGAGAACAAAATTCAATCTTTATGTTGATTTACCATATCCAAGACGTTAAATGAAATCTTTGTTCTATCTTTTTTTTTCTATCATTATCCCCCAACTTCTTATTCTTGATTGAAGGGAAAAATACTTTTGACAAGTTACCCGAATTTCGGGTCTTATTCCTAAAAGCTGGAAGGGAAAATATATATCCGAACGCACAAACCATGTAATGTTAAACCCTAGTTCCAAAGTCATAACATTGGTAGAAATTTACTGTGTATAAACAGAAAATTTGAGAAATGACTGAAAAAATGAAATGAAAGAATGACCTTTAAAATAATAGGAGGAATATGTCTCTAACAAAATTTGCAAATTGAATACGTTTTGCAGTGAAAGTCATTAAATTCGAATTACACAAAAAAATTAATTGAAGTTTTTAGACAAACGTTCATCTTGTCTGGTTTCCAAATTGAGAAATTAAAAATAGATGTTATAATACCAGGAAAGTCTGCAGATAAATGATTCTGAGAGCTACATTTCGATTATCATCATAATTTCTTGCTTTTTTACTAGGATACTTCATATACTGAATCTATTAAAATTTCAAGATGTTCGGGCATGCCGTAATTTGGTTATGAAATATTTTTTGGCAGAAATCATGAACCCTAAGCATGAATAAGATATTTAAACGCGTATAGCTCAAAAAATAATCCAAAGAAATCAACTAATCACCAGTGACAACTAATTATTGAGAAACTATAAGTAGAAATCTGGTATCTGAATCATTCTTGGTTAACTCAATTTCTGAATTTTTATTTCGTATCATTTTATATCAAAAATTTTTTGTGGATGGCACTAAAAATGGCCAGAACTTCGGCAAGGGAATCGAAAAACACGGGGCTTACATTGATTGTACGGAAGATTTGTATACAAACTTTTGGGTAGGCAGAGTTTTCAACTGCGTTTAAAGTTAAAAAAACGGTATTATTAAAAAAATGGGCACCTATTTCTAGCAGGGAATTTATTCGGGAAGAAAAGTTTAAAGAAGGATTTTTTGGCTAAGGCCTGTTGGCCTAGAGGCAGCGACATAGCTGAATGGAATTCGAATTCCCACGGAAATGTTAAGAAAAGTTCAGAAGAAGATGCAGCTGGTCACAAGATTGAATGGAACATTAATGTTTTTTAGGGAGATGGTGCACATTGAAAGAGGCCGACAAAGCACAGTTGTCTAAATCAAAATTTTTTCTACAGACGAATGGATTTCTGCAGACGTTTCCGTGCCCTCCTCTTTCGACAGTTTTAACTCCTTTCAAATTATTTTTAATGTCGAGTTATTCTAAGCAATTCATTTCCAAGACTACTCGGTCAGATTCCAAATCAAATAACATCTTGTCCTGATGGAACGAAATATTTTAAGTCTTAAACGACTCAAAAAGGAATACCATGATCTTGAATTTTTGAACTGCTGTGAGAAGGAATCAATTAAATTAATAATTTTTATTTCTAGAGTTTGTAATATTATTTTAATTTCTGTTTTTTTCCTAATAATTTTATTTTTCATATGTTAACCACAGGAAGAAGAACAGGTAAAAACACGTTTTACGTTTTTAACATTTAGTTAAAATTAATCCTATATTTTAAAAGCATCATCTTGTTAAAATGTGTTTCTATACTATATATAATTTGCATAAAATGTGATTAAAATTAAGTAATTTTTTATGCATTTTTAAAATAACCTCAATGAGTATTACAACCTATGAACCAGAAGATATGATCTCTTGAATCTCTTGAGCTTCGAGAATAATGAAACTTTCACAAACTGAGATTGTGCTTTATTGATGCATTTCAATTAATGCAAATAACGGGCAAAAAATGGTATGCGTAAACTATACGGAGATGAAGCTGATTGTAAAATGACTTAGTAAGCAGAGTATATGCAAAATATTGTACCTATAAAGAAAATATTTTAAGGAAGCCATTTTTGCATTATATATTATTATATTATCTATGTATATGTATTATATATGTATTTTTATTTCGACCCCTATTTTACACCGGTTTTTTCACTTCTGTACTCAGTTTTAACCAAATTGAAAGCTAACATTGATAACTGAAAATGGCGTGTATGAGTGCATATACATATGCATAAGACCTTATACATTTTAAAAATATCATACAAAGATCAAACAAAGACCTCTTAAAAATGAGCTCGGAGTCATTTACAGAATCTTTTCGTTACACAGAGCACAGCGTTTAAACTTTTATTCAAGAGGCTTCACTTATGATGGGGAAAATGTAAACTGTTCAAACCTTGAAACCAAATGACAGCAAAAAACTTATTAACGGAAACTATTCTCTTAAATGCATCTGTTTTTCAGATGACAGGAATTTTTGTGGGCAAGGTAAATAAACACAATGTCCCAATATGGAATTCTAAAAAACCGTTTGTTCAATGTTAGAATAAACTCAGAAGGTTTGTGTTTGGTTGTTTGGTGTGGCCAAAAGCATGTTTAATTGATTGAATTTATATTTTCTTTTTTGTTCCGGTATATTCCGCTAGAGGAACGTCTCATTTGATTTTGGTACGGTTTATTTCTTACTCCACGGTAAGAATACCAATCAAAAGTAATTTATAGATGGGCCAGTTATAAACCTCATTAGACAAATTTTGTTCATGACTTTTTTTGAAGTTTTTTCACGATTGAGCGTTTCAGAAGCGATGGTTTGAAAAAGATGCTCCTGTAACTTCCAGTTCTCAGGGCATACCCCCTTCAGTTTTCTTCCATTGGAGCCATTTGAGAGGCAGAGTGCTTGCAACAACGACTTCCAAAATGGGCGTATCAATGGAATAAATAACGGATGAGATATCATTGGTACCAATAGACCCTCTTTTGAATATTTATTCCGAAATTGAATGTCATTTATTCAATCTCAGGGTTTTAAAAGGCGCATAAATTGGCGGATTTCGATGATGTAGGGAAAAATTCCATTTGAAGCATGAATCGAAATGTTAAATAAACTTATGTCTATATCTATGTCCTCATAATGTTAGATGTATTTAATGCAAAGTAGCATTCGAAATTAGATCGAAACATAAACTCTTAGTCACACCGTATCGCCTTAAAAATTTAGCTTACAGGATGTATATTACAGGTAGCAAGTAGTGATGATTTCCCGGATTTCGAGATAGTCAAATCAGAAAACGTGAAAGGAGAAACGTTTTGAACGACGAGACGAATTGGAGATCTACGGATTAGTTGCAAAGTGGTACAAGAGAACCTGCTGTTGCAGGAGAGCTGAATGTACCTCGTAGCGCCCTTAATAGACTGTGGAACCATTATCAAAAGATTTAAAACACCAATAGAGGACATGCGTCTGGACCCCCGGACAATCCCTATATCGCCAGGTGATCGCTACATGTTGCAATATGCTAACAACACGACACCTGAAAGTCGAGTTCTCAGTTGCTAAAGGAAGGCATCTATCCCCCCAAAGTGTGTCGCGCAAGCTGCATGAAGGTGAACTTTTCGCACGTTGATCTGTCGTTTTGACCAATGATTCTCGACGAGCAAGGATATGGTTAGAACCAGAGACCACCTGTGGGGATCAAAGTTTTCGAAAGGAGCTGTCATAAACAGGCCAATTTAATTTTCTGAATAGACACAGCAATGAACTCCTGAACCAACTACCAAATGTTTTCTGGGGGTTTTAACATAGCTATCCGACACAGGGTGCAAATACTATACACTCTTGGGTATTGGCGCGATGTTTATTGTTGATGAAGGCTGATAGGGTATGATTGGGGCGAAATTCTAAAGCTATTACTTATTAAGAAAGACAATTTTTATCGGTATTTAAAAAAATTTGAATGAAAAATAATTGAAAGAGTGTTAATTTATCAAACTGAACTTCATAAAATGAATAATAACCTTTGCGGATTTTTATATCCGAAAAAATGCACATTTCTTCATTATCTTCAGATTTTAATATAACAACCAAATTCGGCCCTTCGTCGTTTTAATTCGTTTCCATGTTTTTTTATGTTGAGGCCTAAATTAACTAATTTTTCTCATCAAATTTGGTGGGTCATGGCCAATTCCATATTTTCACCATTATGGGCTTGATTAATTGCAGGAATTCTTTCCCAACTCTAATGTTTATGTCTACATTTGGAAACTCCGAATAATCTTAGTTGTTCTTAAAAGTTTTTTTTATCTAAACATTTCGAATAATACATCGAATTTGCATATCATTTTTGTGCAGTCATCGGGAAACTCCTTTCACCCAAAGCATACATGGGGAATATGGATTCCTTATGAAACGCCCAATGTTGGATCTCGATTTCAAAGAATTGCATCGTGTATTCTCAAAGGTTAAAGGAAAAAATCCCTTTTAAGACTCAAAAACAAATTCAGTTGTTCATATTACGTGTAGCTAAACTGATGTAATAATATGTCCTCCAATGTGCCCATTGTTTCAAATTAGTTAAACCTGATTTAAATTTTTATTCACATGTGATCATCATTAGAGTAAAAAGTAACAGTTGTGGATTAAAACACAAAAACCTTTTTATGATGTGTATATAAGACTTTATTAACAATGTTATCTTAGTTCTTGAAACTAAAGAAAAGCAATATAACTCATATTTTTAATGCTGTTTACCATTCTGAAGAGAGTTTTCAAAAGCTCAACTTAAATAATGTACTGAAAACAAAGACTCAAATACCCCTCGTCACTATTATTGTTCCAAATTTTTCCTTTCCCGATTCTAGCATTATTAATGGTCGCCTGCTACTTTTAATTGTACATTTTCTAAATTTCAAATTGTCTAATTGTCTTCCCAAAGAATGAGTCTGGCCGTACAGAGTTGCTTTGAGGCTCTGCAGAACAGGTACTATTCAGACATCAATAAAAAGTGGCAAAAACGGAAATTATTGGTAATCATGGCAAAATTTATAGAGTATTTTGAATGAATATTGCATCATACATAAAGAAATTTATGGAAATTATGTTATCCTAAAATCTTTTTATCAGGACATTCACTTTTTTTTCACGCAAGATACAGTATTAAAAAAAGTCTTATAGAAATGGAAGTAGATTTTTTTCAGGATACAGAATTTTTGTTTAATTTTAATTAAATAAACATTATGTTACCCCGTTTTTTTTAAAGAAAATTTAATATTTATAAAACTTTTTTGTTCAGAAAATTTTCACCCTTAATAATGCAATGCAATTATAAATTAGGGTGATTAGTAGTTTAACCCACTTCTTCGCCAAGTTGGCGATAATTCGCCAAAGATGGCAACTTTATGGTTTTCCTTTTCTTATGTTCTTATGGTTATGGTTTTCGTGGTTGGCGATTTTTGAAAAGCGCGCCAAGCAGGGGGTTAAACTCCGATCGCACCATAAATTATTTAATATTCATCATTTTTAATATAAATAACTAATCAATAAATAATATTATTTACGATAATAAATATTACAATTCTGTGTGTGTGGAGGGTTTATTAAAAATGTTTCTCTTCAAAAAGCTTTTCTTTCCGATAAACTTTTTAATGCATAAAGCGATTCTTTTATCCAATGTTTGCATTACACAGTTTTGCAATTCTTTCAAATTCTCTTAATTTTCAGTTTGTATATTAAATTAATATTTTGCGATCATATTTAGAACCGATATAAATTTTTGAATAGCACTCCACATTAAAAGTTTATGAAGCAGGAGAGACCGCAATTCGAAATCAAAAACCGATCATCAATGTCAGCTTGCATTCAATATTGTAAACTATGACTTTAAAAATAAATCGTCTCGTTTGAGAAAAGTGTTTATCTTTTAAATTATTCGATCTATACCTAGAAATAAGAATCAATAATAGGTAGATTCGAAAAATCCTCCATGCAAACTTATCATCGCGGAAGATAATAAATGTTTTGACTCAAGTGTGTAGGAATTCTCCTATTTGCAGAATTTACCTTGGAAATGAACGTGAAGCACATTCCTAGCACGGAATTGGAAAGTGATAAGGGAAGCAGTAAATATTTATGCTTTATCGATGCTTCGAATTCTTGCGATAGCAACAACAAATTAGCTTAATTATCAGGATATTGACGCGTTTTTTGTAAGTAGAGAAATTTTTCAAATGTTTTTATTAAACAGCATTCTATTTTCTATATAAATACGATGTATACCTTAACTAGATGAGCTTTGAAAAGTTCGACTTACTTGATTCAGATAATATTTATTTCTTCAGTATGGAATCACAGGTTTGAGAGCGTTTAATATTTGTTTTATTAGTTGGTAAAATGTTTTTTTAAAAAGTTTTTCAGAGTTCAAAGCTGGAGGATAAAGTAAAGTCGCAGCTATTGACATGAAAATCGGAAAAGAAAGACTGATATTCTTGTCCAGAAAATGAATATCAACAGTATTTGTTGTACAACAATGGATTTAATATAATTGTTTAACTATAAGGATTATTGTTGGGGGAAATAAACGTTTCTGAACAATAGATAACATAATAATAATAGATAACATCTACCAGGATATATATATATATATATATATATATATATATATATATATATATATACTAGCGGAACCCACTGACGTTGTCCGAAAATTTCAAACCTATTTGAATAAGTTATTACAATCTGGTTCGTTTTGATGAAAAATTGTATGAAAATGTTGTTATTACAATACCTGACGTCATCAAATGTACAGTTCCCACAATTAAACCTATCGATTACTTGTGAGTATGTGTATACTATGAGCTAAGTTCAATATAGAAACTGAAAGTGAAACTGAACTGTTTCTATTCAACTTTGTTGAATAGAAACTTAAACTTGTTTTAATTAAAGGGCAAAAAAAGATGAAATTCGATATATTGTTGATAAAATATATATTTTTTTAATGTACAAAAAATAAATTTATCATAATGCCATTCCATGCACGATATTTTTGGTTAATCCTTGTGGGGTATAAACTAGCAAATTCGATGGTTTTCCAACCCTCGAACACGCAGCATATAATTGGCCGTGCGAAAAGTAAGGATTTTCTAATTCTAAGCCACAAATTGTCATCGTTTGACCTTGTGACTTATTAAACGTCATAGCAAATGCCAAGTAAATTGAAAATTGCAAACGTTTGAATGGGATAGGTGAATATTTCTCAAGAATATTTCTCAAAATTTTTTTATGACTAATCGCGTGCCATTACATAATTTTGGTGCATTCAAATTTCGAAGCAAAATGATAGGTGAGCCAATCTTAAGTCTCAAGTTATGAGGTAAAGTTTTACAAATTAGCTCTGCATTCAAAAAATATAAATTAAAACATGTTTATTTTAAAGCTTATTTTTTGAGTTAATAATGTATATATTATAAATGCGTGTTATCATGAAATAGCAGGGTCGAAAGAAACCAACTTGAAGGCTTTGACAAAAATAATCCTAATACTCATTTCTTATACTTTGATTGATGTCAAATGCTTGACAGCTAGAGGGAGTTTGTTTGAAATTTTTAAACAAATGCTTGAATTTTCTACACCAGTTTGGGTAACAAAAATTGGATATAAATTTTAATTCCTTTATTTAATTTATTTTAATTCAAAAGTAATTCAAAATGAATCCGAAAAAATCGATTAGTTAACAATGTATAAATTTAAATGCATCAAACACTAAAAAAATAAAAATTGTTCAAAACATATATCTTTCAAAACATAGAGCTTTGTTGTTCGAGTGATCCATTGCCTGATGAATGGAGTGACATGTTTATTTCTCTTTGTTTAAGAGCATTTTCAGTTCGAGTCTGAAAACTTGCAGAAAATTTAAATTCCTTTTTATTCATTATTTATATTTTTCTCTGGATTTTCTTTATTATTAATCAAATTTTAATAAGAAATCGACAAATTTTTATACTTTTTAAAATAAAGTTTGATGTCAAATTTTTTATAATATAAAATTGAAATTTTAAGTGCCGATCTCTTACGAATGCGCAAACATCAATTGTAAGTTTAGCATTGTGCATGTGGAATCAGATTTCTATCCCATTTGCAACTTGTTTAAATGAATTAAGAATCTTAGACTGCAATGTTGTTTGTAGGATTCGTGGCCTAATGCGTTGAGTGGCATGCTGATTTTTTGTTCATTTAATGCCTTCTTCATTTCGAGTCTGGAAGCTGACGAATGTTTTTATTGAACTTTCATTAATTTTTTTTTAATTTTACACCATACTTATTCAAATGTTACTATGAAGATAACAAATTTTCATGCTGTATAATATAAAATTCGAATTCATAATATTTAAATACGTAATTGAAATTTTAGGTGTCCATCCCATGCGTAGAGATCATTAGTACACTTAGCATTGTGCATGTAGAACCAGATTCCCGTCACATTTAAATCTTGTTTAAAGGAATTAAGTAGCTTAGACTGATGCGTTGTACGAGGGATTGCATGACCTGCTATTTAGAGTGGCGTGTTGAACGTTGGTGGTCTTAAGATCGAATTTAGGTTACCACCTATTTTTTGTTCATTAATTTTATATTTTATTGCGTTTCCTCAACACTTATTCTACTGATACCACACATTTGGTTTAGATTTTTCTCTCTTGGTGCGATGAATAATCATATATTATATATATATATATATAATATATTTCTTATTATATAATGCTTTTGCAATTTAAATTCCAATCTTAATTATTTATTTTACTACGAATTATTAAATTGTTACTTCCCAGAATTATTTTTTGCTCAAAACCTTAGCGCATTGCAATATTTAATTGCAAGTCTCACTTAAGCATATCATTTACAACAATTCATAGCATTATGTTTTTAGTCTAGGAACGAATCCTATTTTTAATTCTCATATTTTAGTTTGGTTTGAAATCTGAAGTGTAGATGGCGCAAGTATAGATTTTGTTATAATGAATTTAAAATGATTTCATTTCAAATCATTTGGGGGATTAAGGTTCGAATATAGGAGAAAAATAACACTTTTTTTATTTTTTGTCTTAATTTTTAAATTCAAATTCAGATTAATTCTTTGTTTCCTGGGAATTATTAAAATTGTTATGCATAAAAAATAATTTTTTTCAAATTCAAAGTTTCAATAGGTTCATTCAATTTTTAAATTTTCGTCTGAAACATCCAAAACAATCGTTCATATTGGTATTATGCCTTTAGACTGAAAAGCATCTGATTTCAAACTATGGTTATCCATTTGAACTTAGAATCTTAGATGTAGATGGCGCTAGAAAAACTAAAGTTATTTTAAGTATTGCTGTTCAGAGGAATTTGCAGATTGCATGTTCAAATGTAAAGACAAAGAATGGCTTTACATATTTTGATTATTTTTAAATTATAGTCCAGTCTAATAATTTTTGTTAAAACGAATTATTAAAATAGTAATTGTTAAAATAAATTTTGAATTTAAAACATGGATGGGTTACTAATGGATGGGTCTAAATATATTTTGTAATTAATATTCTAGTCTGATTCTTAAGTTACGACGTATAACTGAAAGTACATTCTTCGAAAATATATTTTGATTCAGGAAACATAAATAAGGTAATAAAGTTTTTATTTCCGGATCTTGCGCGTTCGCATCAATAGCTCCAACTTTTTACACAAAGTTTTAAAACCAAAAACACATCCTATTTGAAACAAAGAATTTTTATTCGCACTTGGAATATTAAATGTAAATGCGGTAGAAGAACTAGCCATCTTTTGGATTTAGAGTTGTTGTATATCAGAACATTCGTATGCTCGACCGTAAAGTATAATGAACAATGAGAAGGATAATATTTGTGAATCGATAAGCGCTTTCATAAATCGCTATTTTAAGAATAAAATTGTTCGGAAATTTAAAAGTGAATATGTATATATAAGCATGTTTTTCAAATTTTTGTAGATGTGTTAATCAAAGATTGTTAATTTAACGCATGAACACTTTATAAAATGTAAGTACCAAATAATAATAAAAAAAATCCTTCATACATCTATTATGATTAAATTCAATAGAAAAATAGAAGAATATAATTTAGAAATCATCATTGACATCTTTACTGACCTCGATACTAGAAACAAGGCAAGAATAAATCAAATGACAACGCATGCAACACAAACCGTTTCACGAAATACAGGATTAAATTTGTACAAACAAGGGGTTTTCGGCAGTCATGCATATTTTTTCCCATTATTTATTGAAGAATACATAGATTTGCCACTCTGCCGTTATGAAAAAAATCATATAACTGGTAATTGAATACAAATCTGAGTAGCATAATACAGAAAGGATGAATAACTGAATAATTCATAAAAATAGTCCCCCCCCCTTCACTTTGTAATTGGCTATAACTTCCGACTCAGAGATTCTAAATGTAAACATTTTATTTTTAGAGAATTTCTTGATCTGCGAAACTGTTTAAGAGTACCTTACTTATAAATGACTTAATTCTAATTGATGGGTACATTTAGACTCTTCCCTCTTCTAACATTTTAGTTGCTAAAGTGAATTCTGCTAATATAATTGTCATTTTCAGTTCTGCAATGAAGGTTAATAGAAAAACTGAAGTTGAACTATTTTTCAAAGCCGTAAAATAAGATTTCAAACTGATGTCAAATTTCATCTCTGAATTCTATGACTCGTGAGGACATATTTAAATTTTTTTGAAAAATGAATCTTTCGAAAAGTTATTCTAACGTATATCCAGAAATGAATACCACTTAAAATACTTTGCGAATTTTAAGCCATTAATCGAATAGCTACATGCATTTTTCAGACACTGCGGTTTATGCACAATCAAATTTAGTGGTTAAAAACAACAACACCATTGATCAAAGTCTTATTTCCTTGAAAAATCCTTCGGTACAAGATATTTTACATTGAAATTTTACACATTTACTGGAGCAAGCATTAATTGACCTTAATATCCTTTCTTCGCTAATCCCTGCTATCGATTTAAGAGAGTATAATGAAAACTTTAACTACAAGAAGACAATCTTAGAGATAAGTTCTTCCATTTTTTCTAAAACGCCACTAAAGGAAAGTAAAAATTTCCTATTTTGTATTTGATGTTATTTGTGCATCGAAAAAGCTACATTTTAAATCAATTGTAACAACAGTTTTTAAAAAATTACATTTAATTTGCAGCAATTGGAGTATAATTTACAGTTTTGAATTTGTCGTTGAAGCGTCTACATTTAACATTGAATGATTTCAAGAAACATGTTGATTGCATTTTAAATTCTTTTTAAATAATTAATTAATTTAAAATAATTAAATACTTTATAGGCGCCCAATATAAATAGAATGAATTTCCTATTGCTAAATTGGTTGAACTATCCCGAGCGTTCGAAGATTAATTTAAAAATTTCTTGTTTGATTTGCATTTTGAACATTCTTGATGAAATAATTGGAATATAATTTCGTAATAATTTTACAAAATTGAAAGAAATTATATCTTAATAATTAAAGAAATCCATTCCTTGTTTTGTATTTTATGGAAATCTGGGGATTATTCGAGCATACTCTAATGTTATAAGGAAATAATATTTGAGTCCGAAATTTCATATTTGTATGGTATTCCATTCATTATCGATAACACACTGTCTTTGAATATAAATTTTGAGCCAAATCTATGTTTTCCCTATCAAGAAATAAAATTTTTATCACTTTCAATTCGAACAATGATTTGCAATCGAATGCTTGAAATGCGATGTGAAGCATTGTTCTATAACTTACGATCGCATCAATCGATTTTTGACACCCAATATGCATTTCAGTAGAGTCTCGAAGAGAAATTGTCCTTTTTCTACAAAAAACTGTGCCCTTTTAAAACGCGGATTCTTCCAATCTAATTATATGAATGAAAATTAATTCAAAAGAAAAATATTCACGAAAAACGCCAGAAGAATTACAGCAGGTTTTGCATCGTTTATTTGGCTGATGGAAAGCAGAATTTCATGAATGATCATTATGTATATGTTTTGTTCGTGGCGACATCTATTGTCTCCTTTATGTTTTATTTTTAACCGTTTGCGGTAGAGTGGTTTCCCTTTGGCATAATTCAGAACGGTGCATCCTTTTCACGCTTTGTTGATTTTTTAAAAAATTTGAATAGTTTAAAATATTTACAGAAGGGTAAAAATATGTAGATTAACTTTTCGAAACAATTCAATTTAACCCAATTATGATTATATATATGTATATATAAAATTAGAAATGGGCAACTTAATATTGCTTATTTTTATGTCCAACCTAGTTTTATACTGAAGCAATAAAATTTGGATAGGGAAGATATTTTATACTGAATGTAGATTTCTTTTAAAATATCAAAGGGATTCCAAAATATACTAGTCTCATATATATATATATATATATATAAGGAATATCAAAATTAAAATATGTATCAAATTAAATTACTATCAAACAAATTTCACCATAAAATGTCAAAAGTAATTTAATACTCAAAACCGTGCTACTCTAAGCAATTTGAAAATCCGCGACTTTAATCCAAATTAAAGGCGTGAAATGCTAATATTTTAATGAAGAATCTCGATTTTATCTTTCAGATATCCTATCAATTATATAGTAAAGATAGCACACATGAAAAAAAACATTTAATTTATCCACAATTCACGAAATTCTAAACTGCATTTTTTGCAAAAATTATTCATCTGAAACTTATTTTTGCAATAAAACTCATTGAAAAAATTAATTGAAAAAAATTGCTTAATTTTTTCTTAAACTATCTAATTTAAATGTGGTAGAATTAATAAATAGCATTTAATAAACTAGAACAGACAATGCACAAAATTAAGTAAATCCATTTTCACTGATTCGGTTACAATTCGTTTTTTTTTTGTAAGCCGTGTTTCAAATCTAGTCTGCAAACATTATTAGAACATTTATTAAATAATTAATTTTTACAATTAATATTAAATTATTTTTAACAAACATTTATATTAAAAACATCGAAATTTCATATGTGATATTTCAAGTATCCTTGTGTTGGAAGCATCTCAAGAAAATTAAATGTATTTTTTAAATTTTTATAAATTTGATTTTAATATTATAAAAATGATTAAAACTTTATACATATAACGTTACTTTAAATTTTTTTTAATTATTTCAAGAGGAAAATTCAGACAATTCTTTTATTCAAGAATTTTAAATTCCATAAACAACCCAAATTAAATCAGTCATAAGATTAAAGTGGTTTGAAATCTATTTTATATGAATTTCAGTCTGTAAAAAAATTAATTGCAAAAGAAATTTTGTTAATTCAGTCTAGAATAGAAATTATACTTTACCATTTCAAGTGAAACAATCAAAAGCTATTAAATTTATCAATGAAAAAAAGTCTGAAAACACAGAAAAATTATGACTCATCTTAAAATAATAAAACAAAAAACTCGAAATAAATAGAAGATTCCATAACAAAAAAGCATTTATTTAACAAAAATCTATTCACATAAATCTTTCAGGTTAGAAGATTCAAACAAAATATACATATATACAGACTTATATTTTTGAATATACATATATACAGAATTATAATTGTGAACAAAATATACATATATACAGAATTATAATTGTGAACAAAATATACATATATACAGAGAAATAAAATACTGAAATATTTATAACATACATCTATATACAAAAAATGATTATTAATATATACACAGTCATTCATTTATATTTATTACTCTCTGAATTAATATTTAGTATACAATAACATTTACGGAATATTTTTCATTCTAGTATTTAACATTGCAATCAGGAATACAGCTTCAAACAACATTTAATTTCAAAAATATGTACAAAAATATAAGTAGTAACATACAATTTTAGTTTTAATCATCGCGGAGAACATACGAAAGAATTTTTTCTAATGTTATACCAGGAATAATTTTGAGCCATATGCCAGTACAATTATCTGGTTTATCCTTCATCTTTAGGATCTAAAAACTGTTTTTTCATTTATCTCTTCAGTGCTTTGATAGTAAGTGTACAAGAATTCTTTTTTTTTCTTGCTTATAACAGGTGAATATTTCCACTTTTATTTAGATACGGCACAGTGTTTCTTGGCTTGTCAATATGATTCTGAAAATCCATCTAAAACGTTACTTAGTTTTTTTTCTTTTCATTTTGGGAAAGAGTCATTCTCGTCCATACTGCAACAAGCTAATGGTTTCCCATTTCGCATGATCAAAATGAATAATTTATAAAAAGTTTAAAAAAATGCGGAAAAATTAAGCAACGAGAATGTTAGTTTACTCTTAGGGATGAAAACTAAAGTTTTTTCCCATGATTTTGAAGACTTTGGATATTATTTATCAAATCTAAGTGCGTACACCATGCAATACTATGCACGATTGCCAGAATTGTAATGCGAACTTGCATAACTATCGGCTCTTCGAAGGTGAATACAGATAAACATTTGCAATTTGAAGAAGAATCGAAATGAAATAATATGCAAGAATTAAGATCTGCACGTAAAAATAAATTCAAAAATACACCATCACTGGTATGTGAAAGTAGAATATAGGTATTTCTTTTTTTCGGTTGAAACTTCGATGCACTAATATTCAAAATATTTCAGAAAACAATGAAGAAAGATTACATTGTTAAGAAATACTAAATGTCCAAAATACCAAGATATTCAACCGAGAACGTTTTATATGCAACGTTTAGAAGTGAAAAGACAGAAATATCACAATAGGAAATTATTTTTTGTTTAATGAATCTTCAAAATAATCAGAAAATGCATCTTTACGTGAAAATTTGGGCAGAGCGAAATTTACTAGCAGATAATTTAGAAGCAGTGTTGCCTTTTTGGTTAATCAAAAATGAAATTTTGCACGAAGGTAATTAAGCTTGATCTTCCGGTTTGAAGATCTAAATAGTTCAGCATTTTGTGTTTTAGGAAAGAAACTTATACAACGGTATAAGACCCTCTTTAAATAAGCAATCACTTAGACATTTTTGCATTGATCATTTGCTATGAGAATCAATCCTTTTAACAAAATTCATCTTCAAGAAAAATTTCTTTATAATTCGTTTGTCGTCAAATGAGAATCAAAATGCTAGTATTTGAATCCTTTTATCACTGAAATACATTTGAAAGAAATGATTTTAGTTCTTTACGATATGTAAGTTTTTATCACATTGATCCATTTCCGTTTTATCATTTGGAAACAACTCTCCAAAAGTAGTGAAAACAAAGATTTTAAATTAATGACCAGGATTTTTTTATCAAAAGGTAAATTTGCTTTCACGGGCAAATTTTCGGGAGTAATTAATTGGTGAGCAGGTTCAAGATACAGAAAATTTAATTTAACCACAAATGTTTCAAGGTACGTGCAGTATCTAGAATGTTTCAATAGCCGAGATTTTAACAGAAGGATTTCATTCTAGGACATTATTCCAATTCTCCAGCATTTTCCTGAGTATAGCAAACTGAAACTGATTATAAGTTTCAAAAGTTTATATCTTTACAAACTGCCAAAAGAATCTTCATACCCAGAATAAAAGAAATAAATTTGGAAAATATTATAAGATTGAATTGCATCCAAAATCTCTAAAAATACTTGTTACAGCTGAGCATTTTCCATCGGATTTACAAAATCATGAATTTATTTCAAATCCATTGACAGAGATTAAATACAGAATTTTAAAAAATGCCTCCATTTGAAAAAGGCTATCTTAAGATAATCAATAACAATGATATGAAGATTTATAATATGCATTTTGTACCAAAGCTGCAAAGGATTTTAGCAAATAGTTTTAAAAATTTCCCGTGTTTTTTAAAGATAATTTTATTATTTAAGTAATTTTCGACTTGAGTTTTCCCATTTCCAAGGGAAAAAAAGGTCGAAGAAGAAATGATATTTATGTGACAAAGTTTATCCGTTTCGGATAGTAGATCTAACAATATAGACGTGTTATGATAAAACTGTTCTCTCTCGTTACCACAGGAAACTTCTATTACCATCAGAATGTGTGCATCAGTGGTCGCCACACATATGGAGCTTCAAGTGCGAGGGGTGAACCAGGCAGAAACTATGCGAGTTCCAGAAAACTAAGATTTATTTTTGTTCATACACTCGTGTTCTATGTGAAGAAAATAAAACTTAAATAAAATATGTTTTTTTACTTCAAGAAGTAATCAAAATTATACGATGGAGACAGCTGCAAAAAATCCATATATGAATTCATCAATAAATGAAACAATATCACTTCTCCCATGAATGACTGAAAAAGTAGATCAGTCATAATATTCAATTTCTTGAATAAGATACTAATGATTCTGATAAAATGGGAATTTAAATTAATAACAAAAATTCTTGTAAAAATTGAATATCTTAATCATAATTTGATTCTTTCACATTCCCTAATAATTTCGAAAAGATTAATTTGGAGAAAAAAACATTGTATTTCATTTATGGTAGTTTTCCTTCAACCAATTTTGATGATTTATCATTAAGCAGAAACTATTATATAAAAATATTTTTTGATTCAGATTTCTCCTAAATTTCTGTAGATTGGAAAAACGGACATGTTTGTTGTGTCGTTCCGATGCAAGATAGATGGGCTAAAAATTGTTTTCCGTCCTCTATAACAGAGGAGAAAAAAACAAATTGCATTGCAGCTGAATAAAAAAAAAAGAACTGGTAAAACAATTCGAAAAAGAAACTGGCGATCTTTGGAATTAAAAGTTAATCATTTTCAATCCGAAGAATAAAAATATAAGCAAATTAATTCTTTAGAAAAATATTCAAGATTCACAGAACACGGCCTGCAAATCCTAAACAAGGTATGTAGTGGCTCGCATAGCATCGACATTAGGCTTAAATTTTCTTAAAGCTTCCTTCAAAAACTTAAGGTCGTAACCAGTCACAAAGAACTGATTCTCGAAAGAAATATTTCACTTTTTTACTAGTCAACAGACAAAGGAATATTTTTTTTGAAATTACAAAGAAAATGATGCGATTGAAATTGTAGCTAATGAATTTTTTAATACTCAATATAGAAGATGCAGTGCAGAATTAAAACTTTGTTCAAGAATATTAAATGAAGCAGAATCCTTTTCCTCATCTGAAGTGGAAAATAACTGAAATTCAAACACTTTATCACTTGTTTCTTGCCGAAATTTATGATAAATAAGAAATAAAAATTGGAAATAAACAGAGATAATAGGATTTTGGAATAGAGCAGCAAAATGATTATAAATGCGGTTCAAGATTATATCTTATTTTCAAAATTAGAAAGTCAAGGCTTTAAACGAAATCGCCTGAGACAGCAGTTGCTGTCCACATTACCATTTGCAGAATTTTTGGAAATGCTTGGAAAAACATGAAAATAATAGGGATTTTTTCATTGATTTCCATATTAGAATTGCGATGGTAATTGCGAAAAAATTTCGAGCTTAGACTATAGAGAAGAAATTTTCTGAGTGACGTTTTTATATCAGATGCATGACCTTTTTTAAACAATCAATTGAAAATAATTTTAAAAAAGCATAGTTACAGCAAAAGACCCAATGAAATTTCTAGAAATTTATTATTTTGTGCATTTCCCTGCTGCTCCGTACTGGGTTCAAGTTATCAGGTCTGATGAAATGGAATTGTAGAACAATGTTTTACGCCTTAGTAAAGACAACTTGTTAACAAAGCTTTTACTTCTCTACACCATATATCCACAGGTGAGTTTCACATTCGCCTTTATAATATAATATTATCAGATGTAAGGAAAGCAAACTAATCAATGTTTTTCCCCAGGAGGATTCAGAAAAAAAAATCCAAAATATATTTATCCACTTCGTAAAGCAATAGCAATATTGACAAATAATTGTTTTGACTAGGACGACGATTTTTAGGTTGTCTAAAAGACATCTTATTCGCTTAGAATTGCTTCCATTTCAAATCATTCTCTTGAATTATGATTCTCAATACAAAGAAAGAAAAAGGCATTATGTTTTCATTAAGTATATTTATTGTACCATTCTGCAAATAATGTCTATAGATATTTTAAAGGTAAAAACAATAGCCAACATCTACAGATGATAAATCCCATTTTTTAAAGATCCGAATATGCTTCAGGATTCAAAAACAGAGTGGCGTCATGGATAATATTAAAATAAACGAAAATTGCCATTGGCTACTTTTTCTTCCCAGAAAATGCCGTATATTCCGTTTTAACTAACATGCAATTTGGAGTAATTTTCAGAAAATACATTATCTGAAATTCATTTGTGTTTCTAAATGTTTCTTCAACGATGCTTAAATTCATTCATTAATAAAATGTATAAAAATCCAAACAATATTTCAAGTATTTAACAAATTCAACCCTATTTATGCGCCATATAATTACTAAATCTAACGCTAATCTAATACTAAATATAACCTACTAATCTAATACTAGTTATCTAACTACTAAATATAACCTACTAATCTAATACTAATTACTAAAACTACTAATCTACTAAATTACTATACTAATTCTACGTAATCTGATATGGCAAAATGGACAAATTTTAGCCCGCAGAAGTTTGTAAAGAGAAGTATCTGGAGAACGAGATATCTCGTCGGTAAAGTTGAATGTTTTAATTTCTATGTAGTCGTATTATTTTTTTCTGGAAGAGATAAGGAATTTTATTTTGCAAGATACTTTTATTTTTCGAAATTTGCTAAGCATGAAAGTTAGACATTTCTAATATATTTGTGATTTTATTTAAAGCATTTTCCAATTTAGGAATACACAACTAAACTTGTTTAAAACTCTACAGTTGACAGAACAGGAAAAATAATCGTTTTTTATGACGTTTAAGTCTTAACTATCACGCCGCCACTCTTGTATGAAGACGCTAGTTCAAAATTTCACTTCTCCCTTTTCTGTTCATAAATTAAACACCTTTTCGAAAGGCTCTACATATAAGCATAATTGAACTCCTTAAAAAATAAGTTCCAAAGAATAAAATAATAAACATTCGAAGGTGGTCAAATCTGCATATACCATCCGGGAAGATTATGTGTGGAACAATGGATAAACAAAATGAATTTCTCTTTAAATATAAATAATATATAATGCTTAAAAGCTAAAAATATATTTCAAAAGTATAAAAAGAAATGAAAGAATAAAATACTAGAAGAATAGCATTTATAGATTCGACTAAAATTATTTTGTTAGCATGTCAGAAAAGTGGGAAAAGTTCTACAAAAAATACTCTTTCATATTCCCAGTGTCGTTTCAATGTATTTGCTAAAGAAATTGGGAAGAATATCTTCAGAAATTTATATATTAGTTGGCCATTAGGATCCAAAAACTAAGCTATTCCAGAAGCTAAAAATGGTCATCCTATATTATATAAAATCCTTATAATATAAAGAAACTCGCGTTGTTTC
>JAOUZG010039634.1:0-10703 GCA_026289955.1 Argiope argentata
AAAAAAAAGCCCCCATCAAGTATCTCAATTGAAAATCAGAATTCATATTGTGTTTTTCATTTTGATTTTTCATATTTAAATTAGGTTATTTTTACAAATTATGTTTTTATAGACTTATTTATATTATTTCATTCTTATTGAAATTTATTTTTTAAACAAATTTTATGCATAAATTTATGGGTTTTTTTAAATTTGAAAATGTTTTAATGCTTAATGTTACTTAGATCTGGTAAAATGACTGACACAGAGAAAACAAATGTGTCTGATCTTCTGAGTCAAAATTCAGATAATGGAGTTGATAAAATAGCAAATGAGGAAATAGCCCAAGAACATTCCATAATCCCTTTTGATCCCGAAAATGGAAAGAAAATGGATTTATGGTTAAAATATTTTAACAAAATTTGCCAGGAAAATAATAAAAATGATTTTTGGAAAATTAAAAATATTGCCAGATTTCTGAAAGGGTCAGCTTTAACTCATTACATAAACAACTGCTTAAATATTGATAAGTTCGATGATTTATGTTGTATACTAATTGAGCAATTTCTCCACCCAAGTATTGTTAATTTTTCTGATTTTTCTCAACTTAAGTTTAATTCAAAAAATGACAAATTAGTTGATTATTTTCATAAGAAATTAGATTGTGGCAGACAGTTGGGTCTTAATCCATAACTGGTTTTGGAAGGCCTTACTGATGGTTTGCCAACTCAACTAAAGCAACTAATAAGCACAAAAGCCCCTTCTACTCCTACAAAATGGCTGACAATAGCAACTAAATTATTAAGAATGGAAGAATCCTCAAAACCCAATCCAGGCAGGAGTATGGAAACCAGGATAAGAGCAAGGCAACCAGCATTTTTCAAACCTATGCATAATTTTTATTTTAATTTTAGACGCCAAAACTCCTTTCAACCACGAGCAGAAAATTATTTTAGACCAAATTATCGAAATTCAGGAAGGCCGCATTTAAATAACTACCATACCCATAACCATTATTTCCATTTCCAAAAGAGATTACCACCTTCTCCTTGTAGAATATGTACTCGAAAAGGAATTCTAAATGCTTTTCATTGGACACAAGAATGTCCTTTTCAACAATCCCAATTTATGAAAAATGTTCCAACAACAGCTAATTTGGCTTTCCCGTGCACAGAAGTCACTTTAGGTTGTTCTCAAAATCCTGAAATGAGACAAAACTTTCCAAATGAGGCCCCTGGCCCAGTACAATGACAATTACTAGTGTCCGGACACATCTCAACTTTACCAAGTCTAGCTAACTTGGATAATTTTTATAACCCTCAGACTAATGTAAATATTGTTATTGACACAGGATCTACTCTTTCAATTATATCTGCAGATATTGTGAATAAACTTAACCTGACAAGGAAAAATGTTAACCCTATTAGAGTCAAACAAGCTCATGGAACGTTCTAATTAACCCAAATTTGTGACATTTATTTAAAAATTGGCCAAATAAATAAAAAGGTCAAATTATATATTATGAATAATCCTTTACCATACATTATTTTAAGACTTCCAGATTGTAGTTTATATCAGTTAATTATAGATTGTGATCAAAATAAGATATTTCAAAATGGAAAAATTATTACTAATGCATACTAATAATAATTCCATGTCTTTACATATTGTTGAAATTAACAACACTGGTGATAATAAGGTCAAGGTAGTGAATACCTCAGAGGAAATATTTCCACCTCTGACTGTAAATAAATCTGAACCTGTGTTATCTCTGGTGTCAGAATATTCTCATGTGTTTGCAAAAAATAAATATGATGTTGGTAGAATAAGAATGGAACCCTCTAGAATAAATTTAACATCTGATTTACCAGTTTCACAAAGGGCTTATAGAACTTCTGTTACCGATGAAATTGAAATAAATAAGCAAATTAAAAATTTGTTAGCTGCTGGTTTAATAAAAGAATCGACTAGTAATGATTCATCTCCTGTAACATTAGCATATAAAAGAGACGAAAATAGAAAAAGTCGACTTTGCATTGATTATCGTAAAATAAATTCTCTTTGTAAATCTGAAGAAGAGCATTTACCTAGAATAGATACTTTATTACAAAGATTAAGTAATGCTAAAGTTTTTTCAACTTTGGATCTTGCATCTGGATATTGGCACATACCCTTACATGAACAAGATAAACATAAATTGGCATTTGTAACTACTGAAGGTATATATGAATTTCAAGTCCTACCTTTTGGTTCTAAAAATGCACCTGCAATATTCAATACAACTATTCGTAGAATTTTAAATAAACATAAATTTTCAAATTTTGCATGCCACTATTTTGATGACATAGTAGTTTTCTCTAATTCATTAGAGGAACACTATGATCATTTAAAACAGATTTTTCAAATGTGTATTGAAGAAAACATCAAATTAACATTTTCTAAACGTGTACTTGCTCAAGATAAAATTAATTTCCTAGGATATGAAGTCAAAGAAGGGTGCATATCTCCTGATAATCATACCATTGAAAGTATTAAAAAATTACAACCTCCAAAAAATGTTAAACAACTTCAGTCTTCTTGGCTCTGTAAATGTTTATAATAAGTTTATTGATTCTTATGCAAAAATTAGGGAACCTTTAAATAATCTTCCTAAGAAAGATACACCATGGAAATCGACAGAAAACTGTCGAAATGCTTTTGAAATGTTAAAGAATAAATTAATAACTAAACCATTATTACAACTATATAATCCTAATTTACCTCTTCATGTTTTTTATGATGCATCTCAGGTAGGCATTGGGGCTGTTCTAAAACAACCTGACTGTTGTGGTAAACTACATCCTGTATCTTATCATTCAAGAACTTTACGTCCTTATGAAAAACATTATTGTATAACTGAGTTGGAGTGTTTAGCTATAGTAGATGCTCTTGATAAATTTTATTACTATTTACATGGGAAAAAATTCATAATTCATACTGATCATGCTGCTCTTTTTTGGCTTAAGAGTGTTAAAAATTTAAGGGGAAGATTATTTCGTTGGTCTTTAAAACTGAGCATGTTTGATTATGAAGTTAAATATTTAAAGGGAACAGCTAATGTTGAAGCTGATATGTTATCAAGGCATCCTACAGCTCAATATCACCAACATTCTGTACATTTACTGGAATTGGATGAGATAAAACAACATCAAAATTTAGACAATTTAGATGACACTAAATATACAAATATTAATGATGCGCTTGTTGTTAAAAAGAAAAATTTGTTTAATATTGTTGTACCTTTTTCTCTAAGGAGAAAAGTTTTACAAAATGCTCACGAACAATTTGGACATCCATGCACTCAAAAAATGATAAATTTAATTACTCCTCAGTTTTATTGGCCCCATATTACTCAGGATATTGCCCTTTTTGTTAAACATTGTAATGTATGTCAATTAAATAAAAAGAAAATGCAAAAAAGATTTGGCCTTTTACACGCTGTGCCTCCCACGGATCGCCCTTTTGAATGTCTTTCTGTCGATACTGTTGGTAGGTTTAATTATTACAATTGAACTGAAAAATTTCTTCATATAGTAATTGATCATGCAACTAGATATAACTGGGCTTTTCCTTCCAAAAATGAACATTCTGAAACTTATGCTAATATATTAAAACAAGTTTTTCAAATTCAAGTACCCTCCAAATTATTAACTGATAGAAACGGTGCTTTTACATCATCTAAATTCAAACATTTCCTCAGAAATTACAGTGTCAAGCATCTGTTAACCTCTTCACATCATCCACAAACCAATGGGAAATGTGAAAGAGTTAACCAGTCAATAGTAACTAAATTAAAGTGTAAGGTCAATGCTTCTTCAACTAAAATTCCTTGGACTAGACTTTTAGAACAAGTAATCAATGAATATAATTTAACACCCCATTCTGTTACAAAATTTCCTCCTGCATATTTGTTATTTGGTACTTTACCTTATCCTCCTCCCTTAATTCAAAATCAACTCTATCCTCCAGTAGAAGAAGCTAGAAAATTAGCTAAAAGTAATACAATAGAATACCATGATAAAAACAAAATTAGGTATGATGCAAAATTTATAGATTCTCCATTCAAACCTGGTGACATTGTAATGTATGAGGAATTTAATTATCCAAATCGTAGAAAATTATCTCCAGTATTTTCAGGTCCATATAAAATAGTAACCAAAATTTCAGATGTAAATTATGAAATTTCCAAACCAAATGGATTAACAAACAAGCCCACTGATATTGTTCATGTATCAAAATTAAGAACATATTACCCACCAGAAAAGTTAAAATTAAGTCATGAGTAATAATTTAATTAAAAAATCTTTATTTATCTTGTTCTTCCACATAAACCTTAACTAGATTGACCCATTGTCTCTGCTCGTAAGAGTTAATATTGTTTTCTTTTCTTCATGATGATGTTGTGATAGGTGCAATCACAACATAAATTCAAATACCAAAGTCTTATTGAGATATGAGCATAGGGTAAACCTCACAAATAATTTCTACCTCTTTCTATTTCTATTTTGGACTTATGTTTTCCACTTTGGAAACATCTGTTCCTGGATGGCAATAGAAAGAGAATAAGAATTACTATTCCCTTTTTGGTGTCCTAAATTTTAGGTCATCAAGTTTCACCCACTACTAGAATTTGATGGACAAGGTTCAACCAGTCACCACTAATTAACTAACTAGTGGATTGCATTTTTTTTTTCTCTTTTTCAAATTGCACATTTTTATATTATTTGTTTGAGTGCTAATATTTATGATAAGAATATTTTGACTTTCATATTTGTTATTCTCATAGTCAAGTGTTATTTTGATATCCAAGTGTTATTTTTATATACTAATGTTTAATATAAAATCAGAACTATGATGATATACTATTATTTTATCACAATTTATTATAAAAATATACTACACTCAATTTGATGATTCTGGTGAGCCTAGTGTTATTCAAGGACACTGTGCGCAAATATTCTGTAGAGACATTCCTCACCAAAAAGAGACTATCAAATGAGATTCTATAAACAAATCATCTAAATATTACACATTTCAATATTATTTTTGACGTTGTTTAATACTTTCTTTTCATATAGATATCTTATTATCTTTTTTATACTGTAAATAATCGTGTTCCAAATGATCTTGTACTAGTGTAAATATAAGGGAAACTTAGGTATCTTTATTTATATTAATTTAAATCTAGGTATCACTTGCAGTACTTTTTTAAAGATGGATTTGTCTTTCAGACACCACTGTAAGGTATGGTTGTGTGTCGAGGGCCCCCCCCCCACGCACACACAGCAAGACTTCCACGTCTTGCTGTGTGTGCGTGGGGGGGAATTGTAATGATATTTTTAAACTCTTAATATTAATCCTAATTAATTTCCAAAGCCCTATCTTAATTTAGCCCATAGTAATATCATTCGAAAATATTCTCTTAATTCATGATCCATTTCACTCGCTTTAGTTAATTAATTCAAGACAAGCTGTGTAAAATTGCTGAAACAGCTAAACGCCTGTTACTTTCTCACACTCCGTGGGAGAGATGAAAATTGCTGACCTAAACAAAATACTTTTAAAAAGATCCCTGTGTTTCCCTTATCTCTTATATGTGAGAATTGGAAATCCCCACTGCAGTCCAAGTTTATAATCTCTATAAAAAATATTTATCCCTATCAAAGTCTTGGTATTTCAGACCAGGGATAGTGATTTCCCGGCCCTTTTTTGTACACTTAGCTTTTCTGTCAGTTCTGTGTTGTGCTCGTCGCTTTCGCTTGTAAATAATGCCTGCTCCCGTGATGGAATAAAAAGAACTTTAAAAATTCAACCTGTCTCCTCCATGATTTCGGCCACGGCTCTGCTATTTGCTCTAAACAAATTATTTAAATGTGTTTTACATTATAAAAGCGGACAAGATAGTCCTGTGAAAAAGTCCCAAATGAAGAATTAAAATTAAATCCACGGGAGAGGAGGCTCCGCCGCTGCATTAACTCCACTGGTCAGGCTCGCTGTGCTCCGAGCCACTTGTCCGATTCGGGAGCGATGGGTCCCACACCGTACTACTTCATCCACGCCGTCCCACGACTAAACTCCATTCCTGGCTCTCTTCTCCGGCTACAAAATGTTGATGTTCTCCTATTGATATTCCGATGAGATGCAACATTTGTTTTTTCCGACATGCCTGATTCCTACTGTAATGTTCCATTCCCTTATCATTTCTTCATGAATAATTGCCTACTCTGCTGACCATTATCGTTGTGTTTATGCTCTATAACCTTGTTTGCGTGTTCCTTCTATCTTCAAGTTCCAACTCCTTACATGCCCACAGTCATTTAATTCAGAAAAGCGATTTGTGTGTGTGCAGTGCTGCAAATTTAATAGTGGCTCCAGTGATTCTTCATCAAATGATTAATTAGTGTTTAAAAAAAAGCCCCCATCAAGTATCTCAATTGAAAATCAGAATTCATATTGTGTTTTTCATTTTGATTTTTCATATTTAAATTAGGTTATTTTTACAAATTATGTTTTTATAGACTTATTTATATTATTTCATTCTTATTGAAATTTATTTTTTAAACAAATTTTATGCATAAATTTATGGGTTTTTTTAAATTTGAAAATGTTTTAATGCTTAATGTTACTTAGATCTGGTAAAATGACTGACACAGAGAAAACAAATGTGTCTGATCTTCTGAGTCAAAATTCAGATAATGGAGTTGATAAAATAGCAAATGAGGAAATAGCCCAAGAACATTCCATAATCCCTTTTGATCCCGAAAATGGAAAGAAAATGGATTTATGGTTAAAATATTTTAACAAAATTTGCCAGGAAAATAATAAAAATGATTTTTGGAAAATTAAAAATATTGCCAGATTTCTGAAAGGGTCAGCTTTAACTCATTACATAAACAACTGCTTAAATATTGATAAGTTCGATGATTTATGTTGTATACTAATTGAGCAATTTCTCCACCCAAGTATTGTTAATTTTTCTGATTTTTCTCAACTTAAGTTTAATTCAAAAAATGACAAATTAGTTGATTATTTTCATAAGAAATTAGATTGTGGCAGACAGTTGGGTCTTAATCCATAACTGGTTTTGGAAGGCCTTACTGATGGTTTGCCAACTCAACTAAAGCAACTAATAAGCACAAAAGCCCCTTCTACTCCTACAAAATGGCTGACAATAGCAACTAAATTATTAAGAATGGAAGAATCCTCAAAACCCAATCCAGGCAGGAGTATGGAAACCAGGATAAGAGCAAGGCAACCAGCATTTTTCAAACCTATGCATAATTTTTATTTTAATTTTAGACGCCAAAACTCCTTTCAACCACGAGCAGAAAATTATTTTAGACCAAATTATCGAAATTCAGGAAGGCCGCATTTAAATAACTACCATACCCATAACCATTATTTCCATTTCCAAAAGAGATTACCACCTTCTCCTTGTAGAATATGTACTCGAAAAGGAATTCTAAATGCTTTTCATTGGACACAAGAATGTCCTTTTCAACAATCCCAATTTATGAAAAATGTTCCAACAACAGCTAATTTGGCTTTCCCGTGCACAGAAGTCACTTTAGGTTGTTCTCAAAATCCTGAAATGAGACAAAACTTTCCAAATGAGGCCCCTGGCCCAGTACAATGACAATTACTAGTGTCCGGACACATCTCAACTTTACCAAGTCTAGCTAACTTGGATAATTTTTATAACCCTCAGACTAATGTAAATATTGTTATTGACACAGGATCTACTCTTTCAATTATATCTGCAGATATTGTGAATAAACTTAACCTGACAAGGAAAAATGTTAACCCTATTAGAGTCAAACAAGCTCATGGAACGTTCTAATTAACCCAAATTTGTGACATTTATTTAAAAATTGGCCAAATAAATAAAAAGGTCAAATTATATATTATGAATAATCCTTTACCATACATTATTTTAAGACTTCCAGATTGTAGTTTATATCAGTTAATTATAGATTGTGATCAAAATAAGATATTTCAAAATGGAAAAATTATTACTAATGCATACTAATAATAATTCCATGTCTTTACATATTGTTGAAATTAACAACACTGGTGATAATAAGGTCAAGGTAGTGAATACCTCAGAGGAAATATTTCCACCTCTGACTGTAAATAAATCTGAACCTGTGTTATCTCTGGTGTCAGAATATTCTCATGTGTTTGCAAAAAATAAATATGATGTTGGTAGAATAAGAATGGAACCCTCTAGAATAAATTTAACATCTGATTTACCAGTTTCACAAAGGGCTTATAGAACTTCTGTTACCGATGAAATTGAAATAAATAAGCAAATTAAAAATTTGTTAGCTGCTGGTTTAATAAAAGAATCGACTAGTAATGATTCATCTCCTGTAACATTAGCATATAAAAGAGACGAAAATAGAAAAAGTCGACTTTGCATTGATTATCGTAAAATAAATTCTCTTTGTAAATCTGAAGAAGAGCATTTACCTAGAATAGATACTTTATTACAAAGATTAAGTAATGCTAAAGTTTTTTCAACTTTGGATCTTGCATCTGGATATTGGCACATACCCTTACATGAACAAGATAAACATAAATTGGCATTTGTAACTACTGAAGGTATATATGAATTTCAAGTCCTACCTTTTGGTTCTAAAAATGCACCTGCAATATTCAATACAACTATTCGTAGAATTTTAAATAAACATAAATTTTCAAATTTTGCATGCCACTATTTTGATGACATAGTAGTTTTCTCTAATTCATTAGAGGAACACTATGATCATTTAAAACAGATTTTTCAAATGTGTATTGAAGAAAACATCAAATTAACATTTTCTAAACGTGTACTTGCTCAAGATAAAATTAATTTCCTAGGATATGAAGTCAAAGAAGGGTGCATATCTCCTGATAATCATACCATTGAAAGTATTAAAAAATTACAACCTCCAAAAAATGTTAAACAACTTCAGTCTTCTTGGCTCTGTAAATGTTTATAATAAGTTTATTGATTCTTATGCAAAAATTAGGGAACCTTTAAATAATCTTCCTAAGAAAGATACACCATGGAAATCGACAGAAAACTGTCGAAATGCTTTTGAAATGTTAAAGAATAAATTAATAACTAAACCATTATTACAACTATATAATCCTAATTTACCTCTTCATGTTTTTTATGATGCATCTCAGGTAGGCATTGGGGCTGTTCTAAAACAACCTGACTGTTGTGGTAAACTACATCCTGTATCTTATCATTCAAGAACTTTACGTCCTTATGAAAAACATTATTGTATAACTGAGTTGGAGTGTTTAGCTATAGTAGATGCTCTTGATAAATTTTATTACTATTTACATGGGAAAAAATTCATAATTCATACTGATCATGCTGCTCTTTTTTGGCTTAAGAGTGTTAAAAATTTAAGGGGAAGATTATTTCGTTGGTCTTTAAAACTGAGCATGTTTGATTATGAAGTTAAATATTTAAAGGGAACAGCTAATGTTGAAGCTGATATGTTATCAAGGCATCCTACAGCTCAATATCACCAACATTCTGTACATTTACTGGAATTGGATGAGATAAAACAACATCAAAATTTAGACAATTTAGATGACACTAAATATACAAATATTAATGATGCGCTTGTTGTTAAAAAGAAAAATTTGTTTAATATTGTTGTACCTTTTTCTCTAAGGAGAAAAGTTTTACAAAATGCTCACGAACAATTTGGACATCCATGCACTCAAAAAATGATAAATTTAATTACTCCTCAGTTTTATTGGCCCCATATTACTCAGGATATTGCCCTTTTTGTTAAACATTGTAATGTATGTCAATTAAATAAAAAGAAAATGCAAAAAAGATTTGGCCTTTTACACGCTGTGCCTCCCACGGATCGCCCTTTTGAATGTCTTTCTGTCGATACTGTTGGTAGGTTTAATTATTACAATTGAACTGAAAAATTTCTTCATATAGTAATTGATCATGCAACTAGATATAACTGGGCTTTTCCTTCCAAAAATGAACATTCTGAAACTTATGCTAATATATTAAAACAAGTTTTTCAAATTCAAGTACCCTCCAAATTATTAACTGATAGAAACGGTGCTTTTACATCATCTAAATTCAAACATTTCCTCAGAAATTACAGTGTCAAGCATCTGTTAACCTCTTCACATCATCCACAAACCAATGGGAAATGTGAAAGAGTTAACCAGTCAATAGTAACTAAATTAAAGTGTAAGGTCAATGCTTCTTCAACTAAAATTCCTTGGACTAGACTTTTAGAACAAGTAATCAATGAATATAATTTAACACCCCATTCTGTTACAAAATTTCCTCCTGCATATTTGTTATTTGGTACTTTACCTTATCCTCCTCCCTTAATTCAAAATCAACTCTATCCTCCAGTAGAAGAAGCTAGAAAATTAGCTAAAAGTAATACAATAGAATACCATGATAAAAACAAAATTAGGTATGATGCAAAATTTATAGATTCTCCATTCAAACCTGGTGACATTGTAATGTATGAGGAATTTAATTATCCAAATCGTAGAAAATTATCTCCAGTATTTTCAGGTCCATATAAAATAGTAACCAAAATTTCAGATGTAAATTATGAAATTTCCAAACCAAATGGATTAACAAACAAGCCCACTGATATTGTTCATGTATCAAAATTAAGAACATATTACCCACCAGA